>VYZS01018298.1:0-10033 GCA_013400695.1 Neodrepanis coruscans | reverse complement strand
GGGGGGGGAAGCTATTTAAGCTGAAGGACAATAGCAGCACAAGAAAACATCCATATTAATGTCTGAAGAAGTAAAAGAGCAAGTTAGGGGGAGAAGGAAGGGAGGAATGAATGGCCTGAAGGGAAGAGAGAAGAGATCCAGGTGGGACAAACCCCAGAGCTGCCAGGCAGGGGCTGAGTGGGAGCTGCCTCTGCCAGAGAACTCATGTAGGATCGATGCCCTTGCAGAGCTCGGAGTCCACAAGCTTCTTACCTGACAAGATTAAATGACAGAATTAGACAGTCTTTGGCACCAAGTGGGAGAAGGCGTGGGGAGAGCAGGAAGAAGGTTATGGAGGAGCATCCTTTAGAGGAAGAAATGATACATGCAAGGCCTGAGTGGGGTGTGCAGGGGAAGCACTGGGGAAGAAGCCAGCTGCCATCCTGCTCCCCAACATGAGCAGCAGGAAAATAAGTGCCTGGGCCCACAGGAGCAGCTGATGCCTCCTCCTCTCATTCCCTCAGGCTTTCCATACACAGTGGCAGGTGCTGGGAAGAGCTATGATGTCCCTGGGTTGTGGGTGGGCCAGCAAAGGGTACAGATCCCCCCAAATGCCACCAGCACAGCATCCTCAGCACATCCCCTGTGCTCTGCCATCCTCTTGGCTCAAAAGCAGAGCCAGGCATTGCTTTCTCACCCCCTCCTTCCAGGAGCAAGCTGGGATTTCCATAACCGTTAAAAACAATCCTTTGTTATTAGCCCTGTAAATTATTTATTCTATCATAATTAATGCAGGACTGTTAACGGCCATGGCAAAGCTCCCCAGATTGCCTGTCTGCAAACACCACTCCACCTCTGCTCACCAATTCAGCATTAAATATGCATTGGGGCTGATAAATGGCTCCATCATGCTGATCACCACGAGGCTGTCGAACAAACTGCTCTGAGCATGGACACTTCCCTCGGGAAGGGCTGTGCTGTGGTAAATTGGAAGTGGCTGTGGAGGGAGGCAGCTCTCAGGCACCACAAGCTCATTCCCCTCTTGCAGCTCATCCCATCCCCTGCTCTTACCACGGAACAGAGACACCCTTCTGGAGCTGATATCTGACCTGTCCTTGGATAAATCAGTCCCCTCAGGCTCTGGATTTACATATGGCCCTCTCTGTTTTCAGATTAACCACTCCAAGTCCTTCTTGCTGTTCATCCCTGCTTGGTTTGCAGAGATGCCAGCTGGGGTGCAAGGCTCCAGAGACAGTGATTGTGTGACACTGTCATATTCTGGGAGGGTGCCCAAGCTTCTGATGGACAACAGGAACTGGAAGCTTCCCGAAACTTTCCAAGCCTTGGCAGCAAAGGACATCCAGCCACCTCCCTTTATCTCCCTCAAGCCCCTCTGCAAACACTTCTTGGACATGACAGAGGACTTTGGTACCCCATTCCCCCATCCTTTGTCACAGTGGACCTGAGTGCTCCCAAGGCAGCAACAGTGCTGGTCACTTCACTGTTTGTCCCACCTCTTCAGAGCATGGCACACTGTCTCTTATCCCCCTACACAGCCTTGTCCAGAGGGGAGACTGCAGGGCAGGAGGCCTGGAGGCTCCAAATCTTCTGCTATGGAGATGACTGAGACAGGAGCCTGCAGAGCAAGAGAAGATGCCCCCACCCCAGCCCCCAGAGGGGGATACCCACTCTGCCTGGGCCTCCCAGGACCATGAAGAGAAGGGGTGGACTTCAATTGCCTTCAGCAGTTTTATAGGGGTTAATCAAATGCTTGGAGAGAAAGAGGGAGAGTGGGAGTAACTTGCCTAATTAATAAAACAAGAAGAAATTAACAGCTGTTATGAAGATGCTATACTCTTTTTCTCCTTTCTTAGACTAGTTTTTAAGAAGTAAAGCACTTCCAGAATATGAAGCTTTCTCAGACTTAGCAGGCTTTTAGGCTGAGAGCTGTGCTGGCAACCTGGAGAAGAGGATCCCTTAAGGACAGGATGCCTCAGGAAGCCTATAACAAGCTCACTCATCATCAGACTGGTGAAAAACAAACCAACCCTGCCAAATCCAGGCTTAATGCAACAAGTCAACCTGCCAGGGATCAACACCTGGAAGCTATTACTCCTTACCCAAAATCCCATCCTATTAACATCTCTCTCTCAGGCTTCTCCAGGACACGTTGTACTTCAGCACCCCAGTGATGCTCATTCTACACCTATTTCTTTTTCAAAACTGCCACTCCTTCTAGTTGGCAGAAGAGGGGGAAAAAGAAAAAAAAAAAAGAGAGAAAAGATGGTCTCAAATACAGCTAAGTTTGATTTAAATATGGAATACTGGTGTAGAGCCCATAGATTTGATCAGGAGACTGTAAGAGCAGCAGTTACACAGCCTGGCTCTATGAGATTGCTCCAAGCAACCTTTCCCTGGCTAAGCTGGTGCCTGAGAAAGGATTACTTCAAAACATGTAATATTCTGACTCTGACATGGAGGTCTGAACCCAGTAGTCATGACTGAGGCTGATGGAGCTGCTCCCATCCCACCACTCTGGGGGTTTAAAACAAGGAGAGAAAAATAGGAGCATTAAACACAGTATGGGCTAATCCTGGCCCAGCAGTGAAGTGCACTTAAAATGACCCTTCTCTAAGCTTCCTCTCTCTCCTTTGATGTTTCTCTTATTTGAGGATCTTCCTGGCTGCAACATCTATTTCTCTGTCAACAGCCCTCAGTGCTTCTCTCTTTCTATCTTTAGTCTTGGTTTATTGATCCCTCATGCCTATCTATCCATCTAATTCTTTTGTGCTTATTTCTGCCTGTCACTCGATTCACTGCAGTACACCTGTCCTGTTTTGCAATGTGTAGCTCATGTCAGCCCCTCTTCCCACATTTCTCCTTACCGGGAGAGGAGGGACACCAGGCAGGGGCTGGGAGATGAGCAGCCTGGCAGACAGAGCTGCTTTCTGTCAAGAAGAAACCCCCTTTGGCAGGGCTGGAGCATCCCCTTGACTATGCCTGGGAGGGAGTTAAATATAAATCAGGCAGCAGCCACCAGGGCTGTGATGTGGGACCTTCTGCCCTGCAACTCCTGCTGTGACACACCTTATCAGAGGAGATTAGTCAAACCCTCGATCCTCATGCTGCCTCTGAATCCAAAACACCAGCCATACCCTTGGTGATAAGGGCATCCATGTCAGTGGCATCAGCTCTCCACACTGGCTGCTGGATCAGGGCAGAGCAAGGAACAGGGAAAAGCAGATGAATGGAGGAAAAAGAAAGACTGAGAAAAGGGCGAGGATGAAGGTGTGCCCTCATAGCAGCTCTTGTTTTGCTTTCACCTTTCATGTCTCTAAAACTGGGGAAAAGAGGCCAAGAACAAAGCCCTACCACTTACCCTGGCTCGTTAACTCATTATCCTTAATGTGAGCCATGCTGTGGCAGGCAGAACAAGGTGAAGGAGAAGGATTTTCTGTCTTCAAGCAGAGAAACAACAGTACCTCCCTACTCAGCAGACAGCCACTTTTCAGAGGGTTTAAGCTGATGGATGCTCGGATTGATCAGCCACACCTCCCCAGGGTTTGGCAGGGCTGAAACTCCTGCAAAGGATCTGGCCCATATTTTCATGATTTTCTGTGGGACCAAGCACGTTGGACACCACCAAAGCCCATGTCCATTGTGCATAGAGCATATTGAGAGTGACACACAAAGCCACTGGGACATCCATCTGTCATGAAGGTTGACAGCTGGAATCTGTCTTACCCTCTGCTGAGGAACTGGGCTTAACACAGCCTCAGGCTCATCAATTGTCACCACAGCTATGTTTGGTGGGCAAGGTGGGGTTGAAAACCAACTCCCTGACCAGAAGGTAGGTCTAGATCCTCAGCAAGTGTCCCTTGTGTCTATCACAGCTTTCCTAATGATGAATCAAAACGTTGGAGCATGCTGCCCCCCAGGCAAAGCTAAGCAGGTACACTTACAGTGTGTGGACTCACCTGAAAAGCCAGCAGAATGACCAGTGCCCTTTCGGAGTGAGACTGAGGCCTCAGAAAATCCCCAGGAATCCCCAAGTCCTGAACCCACTGAGGAGTGTGATGTGACTGCTCCCAGGAGCACTGATAAAGGCTGATGGGGAAACTTGCAGCTTCGGAACTGCCAAACCTGACGCCCCTCTCAGGAGTGAGGAAAGATCCACTTCATGGCAACGATTCCCAGAAAAACTTAGGGGTTTACCCTGAAGACTGTCCTGTAGTGTGGTATCCAGGAGGACAAAGCAGTGCAGATGTGTCCCGAGTCCCAAAGGCCTTGTGCAGCAGAAAAAGGAGTAGGACACTTATGCTCTGGCTCTCGGTACTCTAGTGTAAGACTGCAGTTCAGGGCTTAAAAATAAATGGTCCAGGTCATTTCCATGCTCTCTACAAGCTGGTGGACTTTGCAGGTGCATGTTTGCACTTCCCATGCAAGAATTTCACCGTAGCCCTGCTTGGTGCAGCCTGACATGTTCCTGGGATGGGTAACAGTGGCCAGACTCAGTCACTGTCCCACAGGGATGCTCCATCCAGGCTTCAGCAGGCTACACAGCAATGGGCTCTCCCAGCACCTCCAGTAGGAGCCAGGCATTCACCAGATTCCTCTTCTCATATCTCCTTGCCCCATCTCCATCAGCAGAGCAGGCAAGAGGAGCCAGATCCTGCCGCACACAAGTGCAGGCTCTCCTTCTCCCTCATCAGCCATCAAGCAGCTCATTATTGCACTTTTCCCACTGTAAGCATGTTGGCACCTCCAATGTTGCCGTGTGATGGAGTGGAAGAGCTCCACAGCCTCAGGACATGAGTCTCACGTTCCCAGACACATTTCACCTTCAGTGGAATGGTTCCAGCAGCTCTTCCCTCTCCTGCTGCCCAAACTCAGACTGTGTTAAATGCCACTGTTGTCATAAGTCACCTCCAGCTTTACTGTACAAGCACAGCTCCCACAGGGTGGACGAATCCTTCCAGGACTCCCCAAAAGTGCCAGTACTTGTCTGATCCTACTGCTGCAGCAGCCAGCAGCTGAAAGAGCCTTAAATCTCACCAGTGCAGAACCAGGAGCACAAAAATCTGTGGCTTAACAACAGGACCCAGGAGAAAACTGGAATGATAAGAGGAACAGAGGAAGGAGGCACAGACACTGGGCCCATACTCCCAGCCTCCAGCAACTGGTTGTGGTTGCAGGGGCTTCTCACGTTGACTTGTTTGGTGGAAAAGCTGCTCCAAGATGGCCCATGGCAGGTTCATGACCACCAGAAGACCAAGGGACATCCTTTGGGGACAGGACATTTTAGAGACCCGATGCTCATCCACACTGCAGAAAGAAGAGGAGGGGAGAGGAAGAGAGTTAATCTGCCTTAATTAGCCTCATCAAATATTCAACTGGTAGTTTTGCTGAATTTACAGAGAACATTAGCAACACCAATACAATTCATTGGCTCTTTTAAGATCTACAGCATAAAGCTGAACCACTCCAAAAAGAGAGAAGAGGCTGGGAAGGAAGGGCGTGGGTTTAAGCAGGTAGCAAAGTGCTATGGGAATGAGAGGCTCCAGGCACTGAGATTTGCTCTGGCAGCATCTTTGGAGATGCCAGGCTTAGCCCAGGGCCCTTCAGCCCCTCCCCTGCATTCCAGCTGCAGCTGGCATGTGAGGATATGGAGACAAGAGGACACAGGACCAGCCAGCAGCTGCATGGCAGAGTCATGAGCTGCTGTGGCAGAAACCAATACAGACTATCTCATGCTGGAGCAAGAGGGCGAGCTCAGTGGGTCAGTACATGGCAGTGCCATCAGCAGTTGGGTAGATCACCAGGGCACTGCCCAGTCCAGACCGCAGCTGAGAAACTTTCTGGGCTGTTGCTTGGCTCAGGAGACAGCACAACCTGTACTGATAAGAAGCCAGGAAACACCTCATCCCAAGGCCTGTCAGCAGCAGAGCTTTGTCATCCCCCTGGTCCAAGACTGAGGCTAGAGAACAGAAAAGGAGTAACAGCCAACTACTCCCTGCAAACAGGTCCATCAGTGAGATCTCCTAGAAAGCCCAAACTATGCCTTTTGTGTCTGACAGAAGGCAATCAAGCCAAGTCCAACTTACAGGGAACATTTGCCATTGCTTTGCAGTAGAAAGATTTCCATAAACTGCTGGTTTGGTTGTTCTTTTCTGAGACATTTTCTCTCAATTTGTCTTCCACTAAAGGTCATTCGTAAAGACAGCAGCCCACTGGCGCCCATCAGTCAGAAGCTCTGACAAGCCAAAGGATCTGTCAGACCACGTTTTGCCTCCCAGCTACATCCAAGGTTTTACATTCTATTTTCCTAATGGAGTTTTCCCTTCAAGGCCAGCACACCATCAGAAACCAGAGAGCACCAGCACAAGGCAGAACTTGGCACAGAAGTCTTACAATCCATGTTACTGCCAGGGAGATGCAGGTAGCCACAGCAGGAAATCTCAAAGCAGACATTATGCAGGTAGCAAGATACAGTCACAAATTCAGGAACAACCAGATAATGGTGAGATATGCAGGGATCACAGGAGGTTAAATTAGAATAAGACTCTCTGTATCCCAGGTGAGCAGGCAGGGGAAAGCATCAGGAGATGGTAGGGCTCCTAAAGCCTTGTCTGAAGGAGGGCATGTCTATTGCAGAGCTGGCGGGAGAGCCCAGTCACTGGGTGTGGGCTCCTTCTCCAGCCTCCTACCAGTCCATCTGGAGTACAACACCCAAGCAGGGACTGCAGCTGGACAACCCCTGCTTCAGAGGCAGCATGATGAGCCCAAGTTTTGAAGATGTGGGACCCCCCCACATACATCCCATGGATGGCAATGCAAACTTGGGCACTGAGCAAAATCGCTCTCAGGAATAACAGAAGCATCAGACAGGAGCCATCCCATGGATGTGTAAGGTAAGAGATTTTGTCGAGTCAGATACAACCTCTTGATGTGGCCAGATGCAACCTCAGACCAGTGAAAAGTGACTTGAGCATAAGGCCTGATGGAAAACAAAAAAAAAGCCTCAAGTGGACTTGAGGAGAAGGAGAAAATCTTTATGGTGAATGGCACAGTGCTGCTGGCAAAAAGCTGAGGAGGGTGACGGTTCCTTGACCCCACAGCATGCAGTCTGAGGCACCTGGGGGAACCCAGCACCAGAGCACACGGGAAATACAGGTTTTGACTTGCACAGCAGCTTTAACTGCAGCACTGCTGATGGCATTTGTTAGGTATTGATTGCACAATCAATAGGCTGTCAATGTTAGCAGCATTTTAACTGGACTAATAATAAAAACAACTGTTCGTTGCATTTTTTGTTATAGTGTTAAAATTTTTAATTAGGTAAACAATAGATTTGGGGAGTTGGCATAAGAAGGCGTATCTGGCTTTTGGTAGATAACATCCTCCAGCTCAGCTGACACAACTCTTGTCCTGTCTTGTCTCCTGGGGTGGGTGGGATACAGGGAGCTGCCATCCCCTCATAGCTCAATACCACCCCTTTCACAGAGTCTCTTCTCAGGGCAAAGTCAAGGCTAACACCTCTCAGCTCTTTACCCTGCCAAGCAATATTCGTGGATCAGGGCAAAGACTAACTCGCCTCCTTCACCTTGCACAGCTGCCCGTTGTGGCTGTGTGGGTTCTGAAAGCCCCTTCAGCAGCCCATTCCTGCCTTTCATCAAAGGCCTTGGCACACCAAGGCAGAATGGAAAAGCACAGAGCTTTGATCTCAGACTGTTGCTGATACCACTGCAGAGGGTAAGGGGACAGCAGGGACTGGCTCACATCAGGTAGTTGAGCCACACACCCAGGAGCAGCCCAGGTCAGAGGCAGCAAAGGGAAGCTTTAAACCTCTGCAAAGGACCAGTCTTCCCATGGGAAAGCACCTCTCTACCCATGCAGACAGCAGCGTGTTACAGGTTTGTATCAGCTCCCAAGAGTATTACACCATGCTGAGCCTCCGCAGCAGCAGGAAGCCCTTTACTCCTGTGCATGGGGATCAACAGGATCCCTTTTCAGGGCAGAGGAGACATCTCCCTGTGGTTTCTGGGGCTTCCCACCTGAATCTGAACACAGCACTAACCTGGCTCTGAGCAGGTCCAGAAGGATGCTGTGGGGCTGAAAAAGGGCCAAGTTCAGGATATCTGCCCACAAGCAAGATCTCAGCCCCAAACCAGCCTCAATCGGGGCCCATCCCTGTTTGCTTCACTTACTGCAGCCTTTCCCAGGATGCTTCTGGGGGCAGATGTAACAGGTACCATTCTGACAACTGGCATAGGCTTTACAGCCCCCCAAATTCTGCCCCAGTGTGGGGCTGCTCAGCCCTGGCAAAATCCCTCTGTGTCCCCATGCCAGTTGTATCTTCTCAGCCCAGAGACTTTTCCCACCTTGAAAACCAGGTGGAGGGATACAGAGAAGTTTTGCCACCCTGCAAAAAGCGGAGTAGCCCCAGATCCCTCATCTCAAGCAGGGACACTTTGTTCAGATTCCATCAGAACCCCAAATAAGTCAGGGATTTCTCCATCTCCTTTACAGGTCCACCCCCCAACTCTTCTCAGCCTCTGTTGCAGCACCTGGCAGCACCTCAGTCCTGCCAGGGGCAAGAAATAGCCTGTCCTTACAGCCCACCCAGGGTAACGTCTCGTCACAACAGGTTCACTTTTAATTTGCTTACCCAAGCAATAAAGCAGAAATGAGAAATGGCAGCTAATTAAAAGTATCGATTCCTTTGGCATTCAAGAGTATCCGGACCAAGTCAGAGCTGGGGAGGGCGGGGGAGAGAGGGGAGGAAGAGGGATGAAGAGCCTGGAAGAAGAAGAGGGGACAGCAAGACTACAATGGTGCAGACAGTTGCCTGCAGGAGATAGCAGCTGCTCTAACAATCCTCTCCTACAATGCACTGTCCCTAACACACTGGCTCTTTTTTTTTTACCAGAGAAATCACCAAGATTCCCATTACATCAGCTCCATGTGAGCCCTCGTTTGACATGCCCCATGTATTTTTAAGACTAGCTGACAGCAGGCAGACAAAAACGCTAAAATGGGGTAAAAGCACAGCCAGAATATGTTTCTACAGCAATGGTATAGCACACTCAAAGGTTACTGCTTGCAGAGCCCTCTGACCTTCACATCAGTGAAGCCATACACAAACACACAGAAGATGTTGTCTTTGTGACTCAGGTACACACAGGACTCAGAGGGTGCCTGGGGCCAGCAAATCCAACTTCCAGCTCATCTGCTCTGCACACCACTGATGTAACACAGCCTGCTACAAGATGGTTTCTAAAACCAGTCAGTGTCTATCACTCACGTGGGAATGGGAGCAGGGGAGATGGAGGCTGTCAGCAGGGTCTCAGGTTTGCCATGGCCAGGTTTCTCTCAGTACAAACACACAGTTCATGGGAATGTATTCAAATTGAAAAAGAGTAGTTTCAGAGTAGGTATTAGGAAGAAATTCTTCCTATGAGGGTGATGAAGCCCTGGCACAGGTCACCCAGAGAAGCTGTGGATGCCCCATTCCTGGAAGCATTCAAGGCCAGACAGGATGGAGCTGTGAGCAACCTGGTCTAGTGAAAGGTATCCCTGTACAAGGCAGGGTGTTGAAGCTAAACAATCTTTCAGATCCCTTCCAACCCAGGCTATTTTATAATTCTATGATTAGATGAAGAAGATGCTCATGACAAGACAGGAGCTGGGGTTGCCTCTGTGTGTCTGTCTGGAGGGGGAGGTGGCTGCTGAATCCTCACTTCTCAAGAAGAGTAAAAACTTAGTGTCTCAAGAGAGAAGCCAAGCGAAGAGCATGTAGCGTTCTGCAGAGAAAGAGCTATGAATAGACTCAGAAGCACCCACAGCCACCCATGAGGGGAGAAACTGCTGCTCTCTGGTCTGCATTACACATGCCACCATTTCCCCACCCCTCTGTCTTGCCAGCTTCGTCTGACAGCTGTCCTTAAGGAATCAAAAAAGAGCCACAAACTGTACCTGAAAGCTTGCTCCCCATCTCTCTGACCTCACACACCAAGCAGATACCACCATGGCCTAGAGTGCAAAAACAGCAGGG
>VYZS01018297.1:0-22036 GCA_013400695.1 Neodrepanis coruscans | reverse complement strand
TGAACCTCATGACTCAATGGGAAAGTTTTTCCTACCCTTTGCACCCTTGTCGTTTGCATCCTCAGTCTCCATGCAAATGATTCTAAAGTGACTTGAAGTTGATTTTCCTTTGTATGGTCTTTTCCATCTATATGAGTGAAGCCTGCCATCGAACTCTGTCAACCTTTTGCAAATTTACATTAAAACCTGCTTTTCCCAGTTATTTTGATAGTGATTCTTTAAGTGACCCAAACCACTCATTCGTGACACCCACCCTGCTGGGCATAGATCTGCCCCCATGCTGAAACCCACTGCAGAAGGGGGTGAAAGCTCCAGATGTCAGGGAATAACTGATTTTCTGGTTTGCTGCTTACAGTTTCCATAAGTTTGCCTTTCCAAATATTTACTTCTGCCTTTTTCTCCAGCTTCCTTCATCTCACCCTTCAGAGAGAGCACAGCCACTGTAGACCAATAGATTGAATCACTGCTACAAAGGATAGAGGTGAAAAAACCTCCTGAAGCTGGTCTGCTGCAGAGCAAAAGGAAATGCCCTCAGTTATTTGATGCAGCTGTTTCTGATCCTGCCTCACCTTCCCCTAAAAATCTCCAGCTGTTTGCTCTCAGTGTTCCCTTCCTCCCCACTCACTTCCTGGGTCTCTCAATCTGATAAGATACGTGCCAACTGAGAAGGCTGACAGAATAACTACTGATTAACCTGTTTTTTTCCTAATAATTACGAACTGTGCCCTGAAAGAAAGCTATGTTACTGGAAACCAGTACTTCAAAGATAACTGGACTCTTAAAGAAGGTGTGCAGCACTTGGAAAGAATCAGGGCATGCTGACTGAAGGACTCACCTCCCCATTGAAGGGGATGGGGGGCACGGTGGGGTCCAACTGGAACATCTCCTCACAGAGCAGTGCTTTCATGCACAGGGCCAGGCTGTCCACATCTCTCGCCATCGGCCCCAGAGCACAAGGAACTGGAGTGGGATGAGAGCAAATATCCACATTAAGCAGGTGGATGTGCCAAACACTGGTCCACCCCTCTGCAAGGGGTGGACCTTCCACATTGTCTGCAAGGGGTGAGCAGGCAATGAGATGGGGTGTTTCAGATGGAGTCCAGATAGGTCTTGGTTGCCTCAGGTTTTCCTCTGGCCTAGAGGAGGACCTAGGGCTTTTCACAGGATACAGGGAAAAACAACTAAAAATTCTTGTACCTGCCAGGATCCCATTGATAGGGCCAATCACTCCAGACAGGCTTTTGGGAAAGAAAAAGAAGTATATTGTCATTTTAGTAAATGGGACATATTCCCAATACCCTTGAATATCATAGTGGGGCCTTCAATTCAGGACCAAAACCAGAAGGAAATTATTTCAACTATTCAATTTGAGTTATGTGAAACAAAAAATTTTGGCCAAAATGAAAAAAATCCCCAAACATAAACCCCAACAAATATTAGTTTTCTTTTAATCAAAAACGTCCCGTTTTGGCATTATTTAACAACTTTAACCTCCCTTTAACTCCAGGCTAGCTTTACAATGAAAACATGGCCATTTCCCACAAAGTCTCACCATGCTGTCTCCCATGAGAGGTTTTGAGCAAAGCAAGCCACCCTTTAAGGAACATTCTCTCAATTTCTTCCAAGTACTTGCTGAGTATCTTCCCTCTTTGTCTGGGTTTGACAATTAGCAGGGTTGGAAGGGCAGACCCCAGCACCCACCTGAGCCTTTGGGCCGTGGGTTTGAGCCCACACAGCCCACAGAAGCTGGATGGCAGGCGGATGCTGCCACCAATGTCCGAGCCGCTGCCCAGGATGGAGCCTCCCCCTGCAATCAGAGCTCCTTCCCCTCCCGAGGAGCCCCCGGGGCTCTTCTGGTGGTTGAGAGGGTTCAAGGTCTGACCAAAGATAGGATTGCTGCAGTCATAGCTGGGGAGAGGAAAACCAGCAAACAGGGTATCAGAAACAGCCGAATGCCTTGAGTTCATTTGCTTTCCCTTGCAGGAAGCCTGTGTGGCATAACCAACCCCATCCTTTCATCCCATAAATCCCTCAGACTCATTCCCATGAGCTTCTGCTCTCCCTCATGCAGAAGTGCACTTGATTTCTCTTAACTCGCTGTAGGTTTGTTTCCTCTTATCTGAGAGCTATTTCAGTTGAGATTGTTGTCAGCTAATGGAAGAGAGGCTCTCAAGGCAACATCTCAGGAGATAGGGAGGAGCCTATCCTGGGACCTACAGGCTGGGTTTTACCTTCAGAAGCACAACCAGAGGAAAGATTTCTAATGATATATGTCACCTGAAGAGGGATTGTGGCACGTTGGTCATTGCAAATGGGATGGCCCCTTGTCTCTTCAGAACCTTGACCAGGACACTGTCCTCATTCATCGGAGTATCCAGGCATTGCACAAGCCCACAGGTCGACAGATGCCCCTGCACAGAGGAGAAGTGACAAGGTACATGGTCATTGCAGTTCCCTTGCTGTTTTAGAAGCATGATCTAGTGTTCCCTTTAGGGGTTGTGTGCTTGATACTAATCCACTCTCTTATGAACTGTTGCATGAAGGACTTTCTCTCCTTCCATCCTCGGCAGAGGGCTGCCAAGCATTCATAGGGCTAAAGCTTCTGAAGCTATCCTTGCCTTTTCCATATGGTTTCTCTGTCCTGACACAAATGCAACTCCATAGGTGTACTAGCTCAGGATCAGTGCCAGTATTCTGCTGTCCAACTGAAGCCACCAGTAAATGTTCAAGGAGGAAATATTCATCCCAGAGCCTTTTTCAGTTAGCCTTGTTATGTAGGTCTTGCTCTGGGCTTAGAGCCTTCAACGTTAATGCAGCCTGTACTGTGTCGTGAATCAGAGGAGAAATCATTTGGGTCTATTACTATTCACCCCTGAGTTTTTTTCTGCAGATGGAAGTTTGTGCTGGTTTTGGCTGTTATTTTCTTCACAGTAGCTAGTACTGGGCTTTTTTACTTTTGTGCTGTGAACAGTGTTGGTAACACAGAGATGTAGCTTTTGCTGAGCAGGGTTTATGCAGAGCCAAGGGCTTTTCTGCTTCTTGTAGTGCCTCACTAGTGAGTGGGCTGGGGGTGCACAGGAAGCTGTGAGGGGACACAGCCAGGACAGCTGACCCCAGATGACCACAGGGACATTCCACACTATATGGCATCATGCTCAGCATATAAAGCTGGGGGAAGAAGAAGGGAGGGGAGATGTTTGTAGTGATGGTGTTTGTCTTCCCCAGTCACCATTATGTGTGATGGAGCCTGCTATCCTGGGGATGGCTAAACATGGGAAGTAGTGAATGAATTACTTGTTTTGCTTTGCTTGTGTGCACAGCTTTGCCTATTTTACTGTCTTCATCTCAACCCACAAGTTTTCTCACTTTTAGCCTTTCTGTTCCCTCTCCCCCATCCCACTGGAGGGAGGGTGAGCCAGTGAGTACCTATTGAGGTTAAACCACAGCAAGATTTCTAACTGCCAGAGTTGCAGCTGCAATGAGATGTGGGGCCACAGCTTCAAATGTAGCCAGGTTTGCTGTGGTGCGAGCAGGGAGGGATCGGGCCCCTTTCCCATTCTCTATGTACCACCACTTCACCACCCAGCTCAGCTCATGATGGGACACTTCACAAGCAAAAAGGGAAGAACCTTGTGGCTGATGTGATCCTTGATGCTGACAGGGATGCCATAAAGCAACCCTTTCTCCTTCTGTTGTTGTATTTCCTGGAGCTGCTCCTCACACTCTGGGATAAAATGTCGCAAGCAATTTGTCTGTTGGTTCACTTCCAGAGCCTTTGTTGGACACATGAAGGAATAGGTGTTAGTTAAGAACAACATTGTTACACAGCTGCATTCTGCAGCTACCTCAGTCTACAAAACAAGGGCTATTGGCTTGGCATGAATGGTACCCCCCTCCCCAGAGCATCCCAGCTCAAGCCATCTCAAAGGACTGGCCAGTGAAGGATCTGACCCAGGAGACATAGCATGTCTTTCTTTTGATATTTCTTGCATCAAAGACTTGTCATAATCACAAGCTCAAACAAATATCAGCCACCAGCCCACACTCTATAGTCTGAAGAATGTGAGTCATTTGATTTGTCCATCTCACTGTGGGTGGACATTCACCTTCTCTATGTAGGTGTAGAGGACAGTCCTGGGAGACAGAGACCCTTCACGGAGTCTTCCACTGAGTCCCTGCAGAGGCAGGGAAAGGATGGCATCTGTCTGGCCACAGGGGACCTGCAAGGAGAAGACGAAGGGGATCCAGGGCAACAGCTCCGGTTACTCTTTGGCTCAGAGGGGATAAGTTTCTTAAATTTGTGAACATTATCAACAGAGCATGCTGGAAAGGCAGACTCTGCATGTGGGGGTTGAGCTGCCAAGTGTTTCATCCTGACTTCGGAATGTCATGAATAGGACACACATACAGGAGCCCAGCTGTCTCTCAAAGTGTAGAAGAGCTTTGTCT
Organism: Neodrepanis coruscans; assembly: GCA_013400695.1. Taxonomy (NCBI): domain Eukaryota; kingdom Metazoa; phylum Chordata; class Aves; order Passeriformes; family Philepittidae; genus Neodrepanis; species Neodrepanis coruscans. Next base: position 17,587 of record VYZS01018297.1, on the reverse strand, counting down.
ATCCTCTGCAGCAGAGGACATGGCAATGCCTTCCACCTGGCACCTGCCCAGGCTGAGGACAAACATCTAATAGTTCAAGCCCAGCAAACTGCAAAGAAATCATCAGAGACTTGCGCATGGGTAAGGTCTACTCAGGTAAAGAAGAACAGCAGTTCTCAGTGCCACCAGCTTCTAAAAAGTTTTTTTATCATATATTATATATATATATATTTAATTTTTTTCTTTAAAGAAAAGAAATTGTGGTGATAGGTATCACCTGTAGCTGGTATGCTTTATCTCCAGGTATATTACCTGTAAAAACATAAGCTGGTTTATCCAGAACATATTCAGAAGCAAATGGAGCAGAAAGGAAAGGTGTTTAGAAATGAGTGTTGGAGTAGGAATTCAGGACACTTCCATGCTGGTTGGATGCTTGCCTCATTCATCCCGATGTCATGTCCTGGTTGCTCCCAGAGGACACTGAATGCCCTGTGCTTCATGAGTGTTAAGTTATACCAGGCATCCTCTGGGCAGCCCGATGTGTTGGAAGGACCCACTTGCTGGGAACACTAGTGAAAGCTCTTTTGGAGACTCTTCCAGAACCACCCAAAAGCCATGTTTTTGGGACAAAAATATAGGGATATGGACAGATGTGTAAACTTAAGAGTTAAGAAGAGGAAAAGCTTTCTTGCTTCTCCTCATACAGGCAAGAAACATTTCTAGATCTTGAAAGAACTGTGTTTTTGATCAGTGAAGGTCCAGTGTTTTAGCATCTGTGTCATCCAAAACCTCTTTCCAGTGAGCAATTTGTATCCCCCTGGCTGTAGACTCCCACCACATCTCATCCAGCTTAAGGAGAGCAGTGATCTCCCTTTCTCCCAAGGCAGCCTTTCCTCTTGTTGAGGAGGCTGCTGGCACATCTCCTTGTTATAAAACCTATGGGGGCATGAGCTGTAAGCAGGAGCTGAAGGACAACAACAGCAGACATCCCGGTGGGACTCAGACCCCGCAGAAGGATGGGTTACCTGCTCCCTGAACTGCTGGACAGCCTTTGCCATTTTCTTCAGACCCTCATCCCGGGTCCTCTGAGCCTCTTCCATTTTCTTCTGTATCATCTTTTTGCTCATCCATTTCCAGACCACCACAGCTGCCACTGACCCACTGAGCAGGATGATGGTAGCAGAAGCATCCATCTTCCCCTCTGGCAAGAACTGTCTCAGTTGTTGCTGGATCATGATGTAGCCTTCAGGTCTCCAGGGATGGACTGAGAAAGAAAAGCAAGGCAGAAGCAGAACACCTTCCCTGCCTCCCCAAACCCATCCCTCCTCCCAGCACCACTGTCTTAGATCAACAAATAGTTTAAACAGTTCAGTCCAAAGCCTGACCCCTGCAAGGCTGACGTCTGTGGAGTGCACAGTGGAGAATGATTAACTGGGAAATAGAAAAGGTGAAGTTTAGTCAGTGAATCTTGGGGTGTTGGGTTTGTAGGGGCTCTCTTGGATTGTGGGAAGCTCTCCCCTGGGAAGGAAGGGCTGTGGGATCAACTGAACAAAAGAAGCAAGGAAATAGTTGCTCTCCTATTTCCTTTGGTGTCTGAGAGGGCAATGGGAGAAGGGGAAAAAACATCCTGAAATCACAAGATTTCCCTGCACAGGGATGGGGAGTGGTATCCTGAGGGGATGCATAGCTGTGGGGTACCCTTAGCTCACCAAATCCCTTATGCTGCTCCCATGTGGTCAGAGACTGTTGCAGATCTGTGCTCAGAATTGCTACGATGTATGCATGTACCAGGAGGAGAGGCTGTTCCACCCCTTGGCAGAACATGCTGCTTTAGGAGTGGAAAATCCCATGGGTTTGCAGGCCAGAAGAAAACTATTTGCACTGGACATTGGAATAGCTGGTGTCTGACATCTTTCCAGCACAGATGCCTCCCACTACAAGCACCAAGAACCAAGGCAAAAACTCAGCCAACATCAGCCATAGTCTGTCTGCAATCTCCTCTGTTCTTTTGGATGATGGGTCATCCACTTGGAAAAGTGTTTGGACAGCTATGGATTGTGCATTACAAAACTTTGCAAGGTTCCAGCAGAACTGGATATGGAAAGGAAGCTGAAGAGGCCTCTCCCTTCAGGGCTAAGTAGTCCCCGAGTGCTCAGTTTTTCATTGTCACATCTGTTCTTAGCACTTAGAAGAGGTCACTGTTGTTTTCTGTCACAGTCTTTGTCAGTAGGGAATGTTCTTAACTTAGTCCTTAACTAGGAAAATTTATGTACTCTGAACAAAATTATGTGTCCTTACAGAAAGACTCTGGAGCACACAGCAATTAGCTGCATGGTAACAAATTAAACTCACCTTTTGCTGTGCCCCTTCCAGTGGCACCTTTCCTTGGAGGATGCCTCCTCAGCTGTGGCACTGCTGTTTTATGAGGGCTGTAGCATGGGGACATGGCTGCAGCTCCTCCAGATCCTGCTCCATGGTTGCAGCAGGTGCCTCTGGAAGGTGCACATGAGCATTGCCAGCATGTGGCAAGACTCGGCCTTCTCCCTGACTCCACAAATCCTGCAAGCACTTCCTGAGAGAGAGAGAGAGAGGTGGGCTCTTTGCCTATGTGACAGCATCATAACCTCTATGATGGGCTAAGCAGATGTTGAGAGGGTTTTTCCCTGTGCTGGGAAGTGTCAGGGCATTGGCTTCCCACATCCGCTTGCACACTGGGACCTGTGCTCTGATCCTGTCTTTTAGACACTTGGCAAATGTTTAACAGGGACAGCTGTGTCCGGACTGGGCATTTGAAAGGGCAGATTTTCAGCAGGCACAGCTGCATTTCCACATGGCCGGATGCTGCTGAGGAAACTTCTTTTCCTATCAATGTGTGAGCATCTTCATATCCTTTGTGAACCGGATGTGTGGCTCCTCCTGCCAGCACAAGGCCATACACCCAAGGGAACCCAAACCAGGGAAGCAAAAGGATGTCCCAAGCCAAATCTCACATTCATAGCAGAGGAGACAGACCTGCTTGACTTGTAGGTCAAAATTCACTTCTCTGTGTTGTTTTTATCACCTGAATTGATCCGGTCCAAGGTCAAACTCATCAGTGGAGTTCAGATGAAAGCCATGACAATTTTCACAAGCAGACTTAACCTGTAGCAGCTGGTGTGGGATTTCACCGGTGCATGCATGACATCTCCTTCACTTTGGACTATACCACATAACAAGCTAGTTTGGCAAAGTCATACAGTCCATTCCTGTCCCCAGCAAGATCTGCACCATCTTTGCTTGCAAGGGCAAATCTGACTTACTGTCATCCTGCTACATCAACAACTTCAGATCTCAGGCAGGCTGGGTTTTGACCTAAATCTTTTATAAATTGTCTTCCCTCTAAACTAGTAATAAATATTTTAAAGTCAGCTTTGACTCCACTTCGATTAAAATGACAAATAAATCCTGACAGCTACATCTTGTGTTCATGCATTTATAACCAAACACTCTGATGCTCTTTTTCAAAATGATTTACAAAATGAGGCATGTTAACTATGCTGCTCTAAAAGAATTTTAAAGACATTTCACAAAATACTGAAATCATAGTGAAATGGGCTGGTCCCCTCTGGAGAACTTGTTGCAGTTGGCTGAGAGGGCTGAACAAATGTATTCTGGGAACTCTCCACCTTCTGACTCATTTCAGCCTGGAATATCTATTTGTAGCTTAAGATTTTCCTCAATTCCAGTCCAAATCCACCAGAACTCACAGAACATAACATCTGGTAAGAAATTTGCCACTACCTAATCTGCAGCTTTCTAACAACCAAGAACATCAGTTGAGAGGTGAGGGTTTGTCCCTATCAAAGCTTTTCCATGTTGCTTAGGCAGGACCCTGTTGGCTTTCCCTGAATAAATTGCAATAGGATGGGAAGAGAGATCTCCTGTACCAATTGTCACACCTCTGACAGCAGAGGCTGCTCTCTCTTCTAACCATCCTTATCCCTTTACCACTTTTGTGGATATTGCACTATTTTCCTTGAGCCTTTCCATAGCCAAATGAGTTGTATGGATCCTACTTACAACTTCTGCAACAAAGTAGAGACATGATTAACGAAGATGCCATAGAGAGCTGTTAGTTCTTCATCAGAAATCCAGGAGTATTCCTACTTCTTCCATCACGTCTGGTGTCTTGTACAGGTCTGTCCCCACTGAGTGACAGCAGAGACTTCAGTACCCTGATGGTGAGGGACTGGGATGTTCAGCTGATCCATGACTGGGCACAAAGCTTACAGCAGGAAGCTGTTCTTTTCACTGGTCCCCCATGGGCAAGCAGGGCAGGAGGGAAGCTGAGTGATTTGAATGAAAAGGAGGAGAATAGTAGCAAAAAAAATATATTGTGCAACTATCAGCTGTTTCAAAATGAAAGATGGACCAACCCTAATTCTTGCTTTTTTTGTGTATTTCAAGGGTGAGCCTTGCTATGTCCAGGTGTTTCATTTCACCTGTGTTTTAAACATTTGCTTTTAGCTACTTCAACGACCACCTTGAAATTTGTTATGTCTGGGACCCTGGAAATGTTTGTGTCCTTAATGTCCTCTGACACTGCCTGCTACATCAGAGAGCTCTGTATGCTTCAGATACTGTAAAGGGACAAGTGATCTGTTCTCAGAACTCATGTTCTGCTGCTATTAGTCCTCCTAGAGAGTTTTATTTGCCCCTGGTGTTGTGACTATACAACAATGTGACTTGCAAACTAAAAAAGTCCTGCAAAATAAATTAAAAAGCTGGGATTTATGATAATCCAGTCTCTCAGCCTTGCTTGGTTATTTATCTGGCCACAGAATGAAATGTGGTCTGAGGAGAGCAGATTTAAATTTTTATTTAAATCAAGAGGGAGGAGGAAAAATGATCAAAGCAAAGACCACAGCCAGGATATTGTGCTGGAGATGAAAGAAACTAGTAAAAACAAAGCCCTTTTGGCCCAAGCAGCATTTGTACATAATTCTCTGAGACAGACCAAAGCCTGGACTTTGGACAGTGCCAGGCAGCTGAACAAGCACTTTGCAAACACACAGTGCAGGTCTGCAAGGGCTGCACAGCCTCAGCGAACAGCTCACAGTGAAGGAGCTGCAGAAGGGTTGGAAACACAGCAACACTGTGTTGGTGGGTGTGGGAAGGGGCTGACATTCCTTCTCCAGCTCAGAGGAGGTCTGGAGGAAAAACTCTCCTCAAACCCCAAACTTGTGCCGTACTACAGGCCCTTCTCTCCTTGTGTTTCAATGCCTGAGCTCATTACACTGCTCTCAGCATCACTCTCCCCGCTTTCCCCCCACTTTCATGCAGCAATGACAACTGATGTCAGGAACAACCTGTCTAGAGAAGGCCCCTGAGTTTTACCCAGGAAGGTGTTTTGCTCTCTGTTCAGCTGAGGAACTTACCTGCTCTTTCAATTCCTGAACAGACCCCTAAATCAGGTCCAAACTTTTATCTTGTTTCCCCTACGCCTTGTCCACCTTCTTCTGCACGTTTTCTCCACCTCATCCACTTCAGTGCCAGGAGAGCTTTAGCTGAGCTGAGACCAGGGCTGAGAGCATCCATGCACTCTGCTTCAGTTATCTGCTGCATCATAGTGAGAACTCCCCTTTGGGTGCTGGGTCCTGGGAGCAAGCACTGTGGAATCCTGAGATCTAGTGACTGGCTGGAGGCAGGAGAAAGGGGAGTGGGAGGAACAGTAAATCCCTTCTAGAGCCATCCACAAAGAGCAGCTGAAATGCAGAGCGCAAGTATGCCTGGGGAAATTCTTTTGAGAAATAGGACTCTTTCAACTATGCAAAGATACAGAGGGATAGACAAGCAAAAGACATATCCTTTCCTTGAAAACAAGGTCTGTGCATGCTCAGATCTAGCTATAAATACTCCCTGGACAGGTTTATGGTTTATGTTTAATGGTGATCTCCTATCTTCCCTATGAGAGGGCAGATAAAAATCCTCTGCTCCTGGCCTGAGATAGTCACGGTTATTCAGCAGGAGCTCTCTGGCTGCATCCCCCAGCAGCAGTCCTGCAGAGTCAGGGCATATCCCTGGAGCAGGGCTGTGCCATGGATCTTCTCCCGGCTGTTTGTGGATCAGAGGATGGTGAATCAGGCTGTGTGACTGTTACGATCGCTATGTGACTCAGACCTGCTTGTGACCATGGGAGGTGGCTGGATGACTGCAGCATTCCTGTGCTGCCCCAGGGAGGCAGATGAATAACAAGGGCACTGTCACCCCTTGGCTTTCTCCTCCTGTTGGGAAAACACTGCCTTCAGCCCTAGTGCCTGGAGAAGTATGTAGGCTTGGAAAAGGAATCATTGCTAATGATCATGCCTTGTTTCAACACATACTTGCTTATTCAAAGCCTCTCCTTCATCACTTCCACCTTTCCCTCCAGCCTCTTCATCCACCTTGAGAGTGAAGGATGGGCCAAGAAACAATACACAATTGTCATAGTGTTATTTGAAGCACCAGTGCGATTTGCCTAAGCATAGCCACAGAAATGCTTTCTCAGTTTCCCCTGAAGTGTTCATAGGCCATAAAATGACATCTTTTCCCTTTGCTTAACTGGAATGAATGATGAGGAACAGGAGTGAAGACAGACCAGTTACCATTTCTCACAGAATATTAAGCTTTCTACTACTCCCTGAACAATTAAACTGCTGGATCATGTGGAGATCAAGACAGCAAATGAGTTCAAGAAGAGAACCAACAAGTTTGGGGAGGGGAGCTCTCTTGGCAGCTATTTAAACCACTGGGCTGACTGTAAGTCTTTGCCAAAAATTCCCTTAACCAACCAATGGCACAACCAGAGAGGGAATCCTGCACTTACTAGGTTATACTATCCCACAAATATCTGCTCCTGACCACTGCTGGAAGTAAAATATGGGAATAAACAGCTTTTTGGTCTCACATCATAAAAGAGATATTGTTTCGCTATTGTAACGGGATTCCTTTGGTCCAGCATTAACTCTTATTCCTTTCACTTTTTTGACTCAGTTTAACTCTAACAATGAAGGACAACTTAGACAGAGATGAGATTTTTACTGACTATTTTTAAACAGCATTTAGTGCCAGTTTATTGAAATGTTAGTTAAGGACCTTAGGTTTGCTATCTACTTTGTATCAGGTAGAAGATGACTGGAGTGAAGGGCAGGGATCAAAATGTTATCATAGCCAAGGCAGATTTCCAGAAATCACACATTTCTCTTCGTGCTGTGGGCAAGTGTCTCCACCTCCTTCATGAAGCGAAGGCACAACTCCTCCTGCCATGGCAGAGCTACACACTGGACGGCCACTGGCAGCCCCACAGCTCCTTCCACAGCCTGCAAAAGTTAAGGACAGTGCTGAGTCAGAGCACCTGGGGAGGCACAAGACATTATAGGAAGAGAAGGCAGAGGAAGACAAGAGGAAGACAAGGGGACAGCTGTCAGACTGACGTACACCAGCCTTGCTGCTGCACCACAGGCAGGGTAGTAACACAGTGGATGCAAACTGCATTTCTAAAAAAGCTCCCACTCCCATCAAGAGATATAGACAAGCCTTGGGACAAAGTCCCAGAGGTGTCACTGTGCCAGTTATAACCTTCTTCTATGATTTAAGCTTTTTTCCCCTCTGACCTCTTTCAGTCTCTTATCCCAAAGGTCTCCATAGTGTCCTCGGTAAAGCTTCAGTTCCTCTTCGTCAGCACTCGTGACTGTGCTGACAGGCACCACCCCAGCAGGGAAGTTCAACACATTGTACAAATTGGTGTAAGAGGTTGCAGCTGGAAAAGAGCAAGCAAAATAGCAAAATTTAGTGTGCTGAGTCAGCCATGACTTTCTGATGATAATTTGGGTTGCAGGAATTGTAGACTGGAGTTCCTGGAGCTCGAGAGAATCTGAAAACATGCAGCCTCAAGAGGACTTTTGATGGAGAGGTTTGAGGGCCACATGGCTGCTGAGACTAGAGACAGACCCATGCCTTCACCTGTCAGCTGTGAAAGGATTACATCTGCTCTGGGAGAGACCAATGTGAGTATTTGATCCGATTCAGTGTCCCATTCCCTGGGAAAAAAATTCCAGCTATCTTTTCAAGATATCCCTGATGTCCAGTTATGCAACAACATCTTGGGGATTTTGGATCCCGAAAGGTCATTGCTAGAGAGATGGAGAACCCTGACTGTTTGCGGGAAGCTATAAAAAAGTCTTTCTCTGCAAGTTAGAGGCAGTGAGCTTTTTTGCTATTTGCAAAGTCTTGGGAAATGTGAGACAGCTGCATTCAGAAGAGCCTGGCCCTGTACCGAAGTCTAACGCCCTTCTGACAGCTACTCCTCAACCACCCATCCTTTGCTTTTTTTCCACAGATTGAAGACTAAGCACTGTGCATGGTTTGGGGAATGCCCAGGAGACCAAAGTATCTTGCTCCAGCTCTGCCCACAGACACCACCAGAGATGTACCCAGAGACACCTCAATGGAGATTACCAAAGAGCTTCCCAGCATAGCCATGGTTAAAGGCTGGACCCAGCGCAGGACAAAGAATCACATCCAGCCTTAGCTTCCTCCATTTGGCAATGAATTCAGTGCGGTAAACCTGGAATGAAAGACAGAGGAGATGACAAAAATGTCTGTTGGACAGCAGTGGCAGATTAGTGCTGACACGTGTGAAGAGGAGGGAGAAAATATTCCCAGTTACAACTGAAAAAATAAGATAAAATCTGGGTTGTGCTTTGAAAGGTCCAAGGGACTTTATTCTTCCAGCTTTAGGTTTCCTGTCAGAATACCATGTGCTGCCCAGACCTAGACATTAATGCTAGGTGTGCATTTTGGAGTTAATTTTTTCAAGTATTAACCCAATCCTTCCCCTGAACACTTTTGGTTTTGAATTGTATCTAATGGAGATCAACAGCAGTTTGAAGAAATATATCTGGCTAACTCAAAAGTCACAATTCCTAAAAGCATTGCTTATTTTGGTAGAAGAATCTAGAAGACATGAACCCCAAATGATTTCACAAAAACTTTCATTCTGTATGAGGATAGAGGTAAGGAAAAGAAACATCAAGAGACAGCAAGGCAAGTCCCAGGACATCCCCACACGATGCAGGAGGCACAGCTTCAGGATTGTACTGCAGATCCAAGAGACATCTAGGTTTCTAGTCTGGTTTACTATAGCTTTGCTGAACATCAGGAAATTAATGAATCCATCCTCAAAGACCTGTTCCACTTTGTCTTAGCAAATAGACGCGAATGGACCACAGTATGGTTGTTTCTGCAGCCATAACCTGGTTACATATGGACATACATCCCATGGTCCAGTCCCTGTTGTGCACAATTGCCTCACTCCAAGTTTTCTGTACAAGAGTCTTTCATATCTCTCACAAAAACCCTGGCCTTGGGGCTATTTTTGTGTCTGACCTCAATTTCCACCTGCAGCCCGAGATCCTTCCTGCTGAAAGCTCAACAAATGAGATGGGTTTCCAGGAAATACTGTCAGTGCAGTTAACCTGTTTTTGTTTTTTTTTTTTTTTTTCCTGAGAGAAAAGCTGGTCACTAGCCAAAAGTTTTGAATCAGCTCTTGTTTGCTTGCAGTAGATGAAAACATGTGAATATGATTTCACTGAACTGGAACAATTGAAAATATCTTTGAAACCATCAAACCTTCTAAAGAATTTTCTTCTTTTTGGTTTTGTTTTGGGGTTGGGGGATTTTGTTTGTTTGTTTGTTTTTGGTTTGGGTTTTGTTTTTTGCTTTTGTTTTTTTTTTTAAATTTTTTTTTTTTTATGTGAACTAATTTTTGGTTCTTTGGGGTTTTTTTGGGGCTGGGAGAGAAATCTGTTTTCACCTTAAAAAATCCCCAAACCCATTTCCACCTAAACCCTTCCACCAACCCAGTGACCAGGCAGCTTTGTCGTTTTTTCCTCTGCCCTGTAATTTGTCAGACTAGTGTGCTCATCCTTCGAATGACTGGCACTGATAGAGGCTGGGGTGCAGGCTGGGGTCATGTTTCTTCTCAGGGAGATTATGAGAGTGTCCCAGGAAACACAGATCCTGTCCTGAGGGAGGACACCGGAACAGCTCAGCCTCTTCAGCCTTGCAAAACACCAGCTGAAAGAGGATACAATTGCTCTCTATAAATAGACGTAGGAATGAGGCAGCGGAAAATACCAGAGAGGAGAGGTGCTATTTAAACTCAAGGACAGAAATAAAATAAGGATAAACTGGAAGGGAATAAAGAGAGCAGGAAACATGAAGGTTTCCAGCAATCAGAGCAGGGACAAGAGGAGCCAGTCAATAAAACCAAATGCAAGCATAAAATCCAACCAAAGAGGAAACTGATCAGTTTGTGGGCAGCACTGGACATGATCATTCAGGAAAAAGCCTCCTATCCTATGTTCCTGAACTCAAATGATTTCATAAGAAAGCTACCTAAGCCACAGAGTTCACAACCATAATTTTTGACTCCTAATGTCTCTGCTTAATAGTTCAAGTATGGCCTTAGCTTATGACAATACTACCTAATGTCTGAAATGAAGCATTTGCACCAAGAAACGGAAAAGAAAAAGTCTCATCTTCAGTGGCTGTTCTTATCCTATTTTTGCTTAAACAATGCAGGGCAAAGGATGATGATTCATTTTCAACCCCAAAACCATCACAGAGCATAAAGCAATTGCTTAGAAACTTTAGAGATCCTTTACATATTTCATATTTAGTAAGGAAAAAGGAAAATACAATAAACTAAAAGTCACATTACCTCCACTGCTCCATGCTGATCCCAGAGGTTTTTGGCAGATCTGGAAAAGTGGCAGAATTAATCAGCTTTGTTACTATGGCAACACAAACCATTAAGAAAATGCACGGACAGCCCATTTTGATGGAAACCAGATGACCCTTTTGGGAACAAGCTATGGCATCACCCAGTTGATTCCACTAGGTGCACATGTGCTTATAGCTACATCAAAAGAACTTATGCTAAAGCATGTTGGAACACTCTGGTAAAAATTGTGGCCGTCTTCTGAAATTTACTCACTCCCAGTTTGGTGTGTCTCTGCCTGTTTCAGAGGTGTGGGCACCTCACACCACACTGTACATGTATGCAGAGACCTCTGCATTTAGTTGGCACATGATACTCTGAGTATCAAAATCCACCTGATGGTGTATTCCCGTATCTCTCTGTGCTGGTCTTCATGGAGTCACCCTCGCTCTGTCACTATGAGGATCCTTAAGCTCCTGACCTCTGGCTGAATAGCCCTGAATAACACACTGCTGAGCACAGGTGGTGCAGGGGCAGTATATGTTCCTCTGGCTCAACCTGTACTGCATAGCCCCATGACAGGGCTTAGCACAGCAAGCTGGCACCCAAGTGCATGAACAAGTGGACACACCCAAGTCCATCCCCTTTCTCTAGAGCTACTTCAGTGTGTCTTACCCCACTCCACAGAGAGCGTTGAGATCCCGAGCAATCCGTGGGTACTTTTGGAGAGAAGAGAAAAACTTGGCTTTAGTTAAGAACAAGGCAGCTGGAATACCGTTGATTGCATTTTGGGGACACTTCTTGTCCCAGAAGAAGTGGTTCTGAAGAACTGTTATATGGTTTCCAGTGAAGTGGTTTTACTCGCACATTAATTTATACATCTAATCATGACAAACCATACAAATAATGCTCTAGACCACACTGCTAGTCCTAGTGACATCTTCTGGATATGAAAATGGTGATTAATCTTTTCTAGTGATATGCATTCTCTTAGAGTTCATTGCTGGATGAGCTGTATGGCTCATAGGTTTCCTGAGAAAGGATCGTATTTCAACCATCCCATGCAGAACTCCCACAAAAGATTGTCAGATGTACTTGATAAGTTCAGCCTGTGCTTAGTGATAAGTGAATTTCAGTATGAACCCCATCAGGCACTGAAAATGAAGCAGCAAAGCACTTCCAGAGTGGAGCAGCCTGTCTCCCCTATCTCCCTGCATATGGAAACCTCCCCACCTTGCTTATTTCCTATAACACAGAAGAGACACATCCACACACTTACTATGGGTTTCAAAATGACAGCCAAGATCCTTTTCACCAGACCAGGAAGTCTGTAAGTATTGAACTGGGATTTCAGGTTGGGATCCACAATGTCTCCTTTACTGTAAGGGGAGAGAGTGAAAAAGTCAGGATGTGTCACCTGTGCCAGAGCTAGAGCAACAGCAGTGCTGCTGCTTCTAAGGCAGAGTTTGCAAAAGTTAAAGATAAATCAGTACTTTACTGTGTATGTCATCAGTGCCATTAAAGTTCTGGAGAGCTTTGTGATGGTGGGGCCACATACAGCCCTGGGAATGCTTCAGTGAGTGAGTGGCTGAGTGGATATTGACCAGTTATCCATGCATGTGAACTGCCTGCTGATCATGCTAAATTCATCCTTCCAGAAATTGCTCCTCTGCTGCTCCTTATTCACCCACATGAATATAAACACTCTGGATGCAACCACTGGCTATAAAGAGCTAAGTATCACATCTCACACCAAAATAGCAGTTTTACTCACAAACAGTCAACCAGGTGAGCAGCACCATCTGAGAAAATCCCTCTGGTGAACAGTTCATCTACCATGTAGTCAATCTTGAGCGGTGCAAAGGGAACAAGCTGCAACAAAACCATTCCCATTCAGGAGGCAACAAAGATGAATGATGCAGAGAGTCCTCTGTGAGCATTCCTGCCTCACCAGTGGTGCCTGCAAAGTGGTGGGAAGCTCAGACCATTCTTGCTGCTGTAGGACAGCAAGACCCCATTTTCAAAGAGACTTGGGTTAGCAGTATCTGTCTGCTGTCCTTTCCAAGGCAGAAACACTTACTGTGACATGGCATAGGCTCCACTCCTTCACATGTTACAGAAGAATTCTTAGAGGCTTCAAAACACCTAATTTTTTTTATTAGTTTGCATCATTGGAACAGCTCCCATATAGAAAACCCTACTGGTGGAATCACAGAATAATTTAGAAAGAAGTCCCTGGATGGTCAACTGGTCCAACCTCTTTCCACTTAGCCACCAAAAAATATGCAAGCTGTGTCTAACAGCTGAGGGAACACAGAAACTGTTCTGAGTTCAATATTTATGGGAACACCAAACATAATGGAAAAAACATTGTATGGGGTGACTTGGAGGTATCTTAAAATAAAATCTTCTGGTCTGTTAGGTCAGAAATTATTGCTCTCTACAACTACCTTAAGGGAGGTTGTAGCCAGGTGGGGGTCGGTCTCTTCTCTCAGAGTACCAGTGACAGAACGAGAGGACACAGTCTTAGGCTGCATCAGGGGAGGTTTAGACTTTTTTACAGAAAGAGTGATTTCCCACTGGAATGGGTTACCTAGGGAGGTGGTGGAGTCACCGTCCCTGGATATGTTTAAGAAGAGGTTGGATGATGTACTTAGTGACATGATTTAGATGATGGTATTGGGTAATAGGTTAGGTAATAGGTAACAGGTTGGACTTGATGATCTCTACGGTCTTTTCCAACTTTGTTAATTCTGTGACTCTGTGATATATAAGTGAGATCACTTCAGTTTGGGAAACAAACTGTTGCATTTGCCTTCCTCTTTTATGGGAAGCAGAAGTGAAGATGGAAAGTGATTTGTCCAAACTTTGTAAGGAGCGGGATAACTGCTCCAGGCATGGAAACTGACCGTATGCCCTGCATCCTGAAGGAGCTTTCTTGTCTGCTGGATGGCCCGTTTCATGCTGGGTGAGGGCTGGAAGTAACCATCTCCTTCATAATACCCAATGCGAAGAGGCTTTGAACTGGTGTAAACCTGCAATAATAGGAGATTGGACTGTTCCCAGATCTCAGGGAGAAAGCAACGGAAGTCTCCTGGATTGGAGGAATGATGGGAGCAATAGAGTTGGTGTTGTCCAGAACACAGGTCTGCAGTAGTGGTCCTTAGTATGGTTTTTCTGACACCACCTCCTGCCTCCCAACCCTGCTGTGTGGCTGCTTCTTGTGAACACTCACGCTGGGTGTTGTCCGTCCCTGGGTCCTTCACTATCTTTGGATTTGAAACCAGGTAGGAATCTCCTGAAATTTACTCCTTACTTTACTGCTGGGCAAATAGACACAGGATTGCCTCTGAGCCTTACCTCCTCATCAAAGGGGATGGGGGGCACGGTGGGGTCCATCTGGAACATCTCGTCACAGAGCAGTGCCTTCATGCACAGGGCCAAGCTGTCCACATCCCTTGCCATTGGCCCCAGCATTCCTGTCACTGCAAGGACAAAGGTCCTGTCACTAAAGGCAGATGGGGTGGTGCTGTCTCATAGTTACTGATAGGGCAGGGAAGAGTTTCAGTCAGATCAGGGAAGAGGAATGCGGAATGAATGTAATCCGCAAGGAGGTCCAGCAGAGATAATCTGTCAGTCTCAGAGCAGAGGCAGCCTGTTAAGGCTGACCTTCTGGGCCAGGCTTCTGCAGGCACAAGGAGGACTGCAGCATTCCTGCCAACAGCAATGCCGCCTGGCAGTAGCTGAAGCTAGTAGAGTCTCCTGGCAGAATCTCCAGTGAAATATCCCAGGCCTTTTGGATGCACATCTTACTCCACTTCTGCTATGTATTGCTTGTCTATACAGGTATTGATTACTTTCTGCTCACATACAACTAACACCTGCCACTATCCAGAAGAGAGTAAATGATGCAAAAAGGTTTAAATGGTGCAAAAATAATACATGACTGTTCTAATAGGTCACTGGTTTGATTGACCATGCAATTCTCAATTGACCAAGTACACTTGCTGACATTTCCGTTGCAGGAGATGTAAGAAGCAAAGGTTTGACAATAGTAAGATGTCATCTGGATGGACTTACCTGATTGCATTCCTATGATAGGGGAAACGACACCTTGTTTGCTGGGAACATAAGGGGAGAAGCAGATTAGCAGCAGCTCTAGCTGTAAGGCAAGTCACCTTGTGGTGACTTGCAAACTTCCCACTTGCCCTCAGTCAACATCTAGTAGGGCAACAGGCCCTGCACTTTCTAAGATAGGAAGACTTCTATGGTCTGTAAGCTGCTAGGGGCTAATCATCTCATTTCCGTGGTAAATCTAATTCCTCATCTATGGACAAACCACCTTTGATAAACAGAAAACACAAGCAAAGCAAAAGCTGGAAAATATCTGAAAAAGAAGTGACTCTGTAGTATTTGCTTTCAGTTTCTTGGCCAGGGCTATTAAAAATCAAATAAGTCTTTGTTGTGGTGATAGGTAGAAGTCATCTTGTGTCATTAATAGAGTCCTTTAGCCCTAGCTGGCACAAGGGCAGATAAGACGTTAACTTAAGCCTGGAGGAAACCATGGACACAATTTCAAAGTTTCATGCACTGAGGGGGACACCTTGCAGTCTCCACAGTGCGTGGAAGAAGAGGACAGAAGTTGGGATGTACCTTATCCTGTTGCCTGTGGGTTTGAGCCCACACAGCCCACAGAAGCTGGACGGCAGGCGGATGCTGCCAGCTACATCTGAGCCAATGCCCAGGATGGAGCCTCCCCCTGCAATCAGAGCTCCTTCCCCTCCCGAGGAGCCCCCGGGGCTCTTCTGGTGGTTGAGAGGGTTCAAGGTCTGACCAAAGATAGGATTGCTGCAGTCATAGCTGGGGAGAAGAAGATCAGCAGGTGAGTGAGGTACTTCTGTCTCTGCAAACAATAAGTACAGGGTACACACATAAATACAGGGATAAGTGCGGAATTAATCCCAGCAGGTAGAATCAACATTTGTTGAATCAAGAATCAAGATTTGTTGAGACAGCTGAATTTAAGAAGAAAGAGGCATCAAATACAAGAGAAGTCATTTCAGATTGAAACAAGGAGGCAATTAACTTAATGTGCATGATTAGTTTGGACAAGTGTGAAAGCTTGCCCGCACTCTCTGTGATAGCAAGAGTCATGTGTCATAGTAATTTCAGGAAGGTGAACTCGCAATTACTTCATCATCGTCTGTGGGATGTTGGTTTTCACAAAGGGAATTGCCCCCTGGTGCTTTAGAACATGGACAATGACACTGTCTTCTTCTTTCACTTGTCCCAGAAACTTCACCATCCCTCCAGAGGAGATGTGGCTCTTGAGGATGGGAAAAAAAGCTCTGTAAGTACAGGAGAAATACTATCTGGAACTGTGACAATAACAGATATAAGTCATGATGGCTCCTGTGGCAAAGTTCCCACTTTTCTCAGTTTTCTAGAGGTAGAATAGGACCTGACTATCCCATGGAAAACCAGATCAGAGGAGGTTAGAAATTTTTGCTGAAAGATTTTCATCAGAAGAAAGGCAGGTTTGCTGGTCCCACAATATTTGATCCAAGAACATTCTTGTCTGAGGGAACTCCTAGCCAATCCTGAAGAAGATGAGACATCCTGGCCTGTTTCTAGCCCCAAACCAAGAGGCAGGGGAATTAGGGGTGTACCTTGCAGTTGATATGGTCCTTGATGCTGACGGGAATGCCATAGAGTGGTCCCTTTTCCTTTTGCTTCTTCAGTTTCTGGAGCTGATCCTCGCAATCATGAATGAAGTCTGTCACACAGTTCACCTCCCGATTCACCTCCAAAGCCTCTCCAGAACAGAGAAGAGCAGCAAGATAGATAAACGGATAGAAGGAGACATATACTGGGATTTGAACTGGAAATTCAATCTCCTCAAACCTTTAGCATTTATTATTTAGATTCTACCTATAAACTTTAGATATTTCTTTCTGGGATAATTTTCTGCCCTGGATCTCTGTCCTACTTATTTGCCTGTGAGCCATGCTTCAGACATCACAGCACTGACAAATCAGAATCCCTAGCATTGTTGGTTCTCTCAGCAAATGAGCTGGTTTTTAATGTGAAAGTCCCACTTTGTGTACAAGTGCCCTGCTGCATCTCTGCCATGCTGGAGTATCACTCACTTTGTCCATGTAGGAGTAGAGGACACTTTCTGGGGACAGGGACCCCTCCTTCAGCTTCTCTGCCAGCTCCACCATCGTCAGTGAGAGGATACGTGAGGTCTGGGTGCCTGGGTTCTGCAAAGGGTAGGAAATTGGGTGCAGAGAGAAGAAAACAACAGAAAAGGCTGGCATTGAGGCTGCAAATACCCAATTCTAACATCTGCCCAGCAATCACCTTGAACGGAAAATTTTAGAAGACATGGCCTGTAGAATGCAGACCTCCCACAGAGCACTGTATGTGCTGGAGCAGGGAATTTGCTGACAAGGAATTTGCTGAGTTTTAGTTCATAAAATTAGAACCAAAATAGGCAGAAAACTGCTTCTTGACTGGAGAATTGCATGAACCTGTAAGAGTGGTTTGACCTGCCTCTGCTTACTCTCCTATGGGTCTTCACCCCCTCCTTCTAATTCTAACTAACTGAATAGCAGCTCAACTAGCTAAAGTTTTACAAAATTTATCATTAACAAGGGAAAAAAAGTGTGTGGGCTGTTTCCAACCTCCCCTCCGAGAAAAGAATACAGTAGGTATTTATTATGGGTTTAAGAAAAATCCCGTTTTTAAGGACCTGAACTCCTAAAATCCAGGTGCTTCTTTACCTGGGCATGGGCAGGAAGAAATGGCTTTTGGTCACCAATGTGCAGATGCTGGAAGGATGTGAAGCCCCCTTGTACTTTGAGG
>VYZS01018222.1:0-11159 GCA_013400695.1 Neodrepanis coruscans | reverse complement strand
GACCGTGTTCCAGCGCCGCTCCCGCTGAGATGCGCCGGTGCTGGGCGAAGCCGCTGCTTTGTCCTTGCCACTGTCCTGCTGCCGCCGCATGCCTCGGCTGTGGGTACAGCCCGCCTGGCTTCGCGCTCCAGCCCCACCTTGGCTCGGAGCGGGGCCATGGCCGACCCCAGCCCGGGACCGGGATCGCGCCTCCCGCAGTCATTCTGGACGGCGCGAGCACCGCCCGTATTGGCAAGCTCGCGCCATGCTGGCCAGCAAAGCCGGGGTCGCACATCGCCGAGACTCTGCATTGGACCGGAGCCGCACCTCCCAGCAGCAGCGCCCGCCATCCACGCCGGCCGGAGGGGGGGGGAGGGGGGAAGGGCAACCGAAAAAACCTTGCGGGCATGGGGGCGGGCGTCCCCGGAGCAGAAAGCAGTTGCCAGGGCCGCCAGCGCAAGGCAAAGTCGCTGTACCATGGCTTGATCGTTTTTAACTTTCATTTTTTAGCCGCACGACAAGCTGTTACTTAGTTGGTTTGAGGACATGCACAAAGCTGATGACAATCCTTACAAAACACAGTCAAACTTTGTCAGAAATCAAATATTTAGCTTCAATATATGGTATAAAGTAGGATAGTAGATTATGCATGTAGCAAAAAGAAGTGAATATAAATATATCTGCTTAGTCACAAAGAATGGACTGAGTGAATCTGTTGCTTCTAGAGTACTTTGACTTCCCACCTCCTACCATTCCCCTTTAATGAAAATATGCAAGAACACAAAAAAGCGCTTAATTGCCTGGTAGATGTTACTGAACTGTATTTAGTTTACTTTTTCCTATGGATTTGTGTTGCCTGCATTAATATCCTTAATATTAATTAATTAATATCCTTATAATTAATATTAATATTAGTCATGTTATGGCTATTTGCCACGTACATTTTTTTGCCATACTTTTTTTGTAAAAAACCCAAATGTGTGTCTAAATATCAACTTGCAGGATGCCACATTATGGTGAAAAGATACCCTCTTTCTGATAGAATTTTCATATGACAATTGCTTTTTTTTTTCCCCCAAAAAGCTATGTTAATCAGGCAGTGAACAATATTAAAAATAGTCTATCTGTTTATTTTAAAAAGGAAATGAAATGAGCTTCTCACCTATGGTAATATAAAACAAACTGAAGTTAGCTGTGTTAAAAACAGTAAAAGGGGAGATCTGGGTTAAATTTTGTTAATTTTTAGTGGGCTGTAGCAAGGTTGGATGATAATTGTTAGCTTTTTCTCTTAAGTCTGGCTTTTCTGCAAGAAGGGACCTTTGACTTCTTCGATGAACGCAACTTGATGCCAGCCTTATTGCAGGGTACCTTTCATAGTAAGAGTAGTACTCTGAGGTGTTACTAGTTGTGCACACAGCAACACACAGCAGTGTGCAGAACACAGGCATCCAGCAGCAGAGTTTTGCTAGTCATGACTTCCTTTGTGTTTAAAATAATCTTTAATGCTTCCAGTTGAGTAATTGTTAATTGACTTCATAGACTGATAGAAATAGCTTGATGTCTTGAATAAATATGTGTGTCTGACATGTCCCCTTTGCTATGGTTGGACTTGTTCTGGTTTGCAATTAGGTTTTTGAATGCTTTCTTTCTTAGGGTACTCCATTACTTCAGATTCAACTTCTTCCTGGAGAAGGCAAATTTTATGAACAGTAAGCTTTTATCTAGGGGAAAAATGTTTATTTTTCGTAGTAAAGAAATGACCAGTTTATAGTGAAGTCTGTTCCTTTCTTTAGCGTGTCTGGGTCATAAGATTAAAATCTTGAATTGTATTTGATAAACTTATGCATGTATTGATTACATGGGCAGAATTAGAAATTGAGTATAAATAGGTAAATACAATTTCATAATAATTTGTTCTTGTGGAGCTATTTTCTTGGTAGATGTTCTCAGTGGTTCATATTCCTTAATTAACCCTTGTGCAACCAGTCCTGTCAGTGTAACAGTTTTATCTTGCAATGTATGGATTGTTCCCATAAGCAAATCAGAAAAGAACACTACTGTGTTTTCTTTTTTTTCCCTCCCTCTCATTCTGTGCACAGAGGATGAAACAGTCTGATAACAGAACTCTAGGACTACTTATTTAAAAAAACAACATGGCGAGTAATTTTTTGTTCTTCTCTTATTATTCCAATTTCCAATATTTTCCCCTCAAAAATGAAAGAAACAACAACTTTGTTGTCCGCACTTATGGCCAGCCAGTGAAGTTTGCATATTTTTCTTCTTAGAGAAACTTTTTTAGCCAGAGTGTATTGGTTAGTTTTCAATCTCTATCTTTCTCTGCCATTGTGTCTTAAGTAGAAATAATAAATCCTACACAGAATGCCCCCAAAGTGGTAAACAACAACAAAAAAGGCAGCTGTTTTGTCTCAGAGTCACAGTATAGATATTTCAAAATAAATACTCAAAAATTATACATCATGTAAAATTGTATTTCCCATTCATGAAACTGAGTTCGTAGCAGATCATATAATCTGCAAAGCAATATATCTACTTACAGATTAGTTACCTAAAAAAAGCTACATATTTGTTAGCTTTAGGCACTTCCACTGTATTTATCTTTAGTTGTCATTTTAAAGACATTGAAGAATGCCAGTATCAAGAACCACAGGTTTTAATCAGAGTAAACAGTTAGTCTTCCTTTCCTGTAATCATTAACAAATCTCAATTTGTTTGAGAAAGCAAAATGGCCTCTATTAGTTTGGTCAGTGCTCAGGGTCATGCTTGTCAGGTGAATAAACATGAAAAGAAAAATAAATTTATCTCCTAGTAGCTTTTCTTGGAATTTGAGTGGGGATGTTGCACTACTCATTCCAGAGCAAAATAGGTCAACTCACCTTAAGCATCTTTTCTCTCCCACAACTCCAGTATTACTAAGAAATCACGTTCCTGAAAATTGAATTAAGGACTGGATTTCCTATTAGTTGTGCAACAAGCTTAAGTCTGCAAAAATAAAATAAGCTCTACCTTCTGAATTTGTCTTGTAATTGAGTACTACTGTTCCAGTTAATGAAAAGTTAAAATACTTCAAAGTGGTAAATTCTTATGGCATTTAAAATCCGATCTCACTTGCAGAAGTAAGTAAACCAAGAGATCAAAGAGAACTGTCATACATTGATCTTTCTTTCTGAGGCTCTGCTTTTATAAATCCATAATGTTATAGAATGGTAAATGCAAAGAAAAATGTATCCCCTAGATGCACAATAGCTTCAATTGTGCTGGTAACAGCAATTTGAAACCTGCTGCCTCTCTCTGTGATTCATTGTTGCGTGCGATCTGCAAAGGTCTGGTTTTAATTTTTTTTTTTTCTTCTTAAATCGTTCTTGCTCAATATCTGTTGGTATGTATTCAAGGCATATACCTATATAATTGAAATCTTCCCTGGTCTCACCCTGCCCCTTCCCTGTTCCTTGTTAACAGAGGAATATCTCTTTTTACCCAGGATAAATACGTATGTATATGTATGTGTATCTATCTATCTATCTGTCTGTCTCTCTGAAGGAGAATGTAAGATGCATTAATTTGTGACTGATGTTTTCAAATAATAAATAACTTTACCATTTCCATGATTAAAATTCAGAGCAGGTGGTATAATAGTAAAGATGTTCTAAAGGTACTTGAACATCATGCACAAATCTAGGCCATTTTTGGGGGAGTTTATGATGTAAATGATTATTTTTTCAGTGTATTTGCAAATTAGCTACTTCCAGGGGCTGTGTTTCTTCTTTGACTTCGATCTGAAACAAGGAAATATTGATGGAAGTAGAAGAAAAATATTTTATGAAACTTATGTACTTAATTCTGCTTTATGCTGTGCATCAACAAGGTGTAGCACAGATTCTTTTTGAACATTTGAAAATAATAGTTTCCATGCTCATCTCCTTTCCATCTTTCTGTGTAAGACTTCAGGCTGTATTTTCTTGAGCAAAAGGTTATCTTGGTAATTCTGGGAGTGATGGGGGTTTTTTTGTTTGTTTGCTTGAGGCTTGAATACCAACTGGATTTTCAGTTTAACAATATGTATTTGTAAGTGTTTACAGCTGTACCAGATCCCTTTCACCTTGAGCATTTTAGATTTTGTGTATTAGCTCTTAAGTTTTGAAAGACTAAACTCAAGTTTAAATAATGGTCGAAGAATGCCAGCTCTTTGCAGCGTGAAAAGAGAAGGCTTTTGAAGGATGGAAGAAAATTCTGTGTGTGCAAGTTAGTCTTCTTTTACTTTTCATTTTCTTTAAGTGTTCCAGTCTTTTTTCTTATAAGGAACATTTTTTTGTTGTTGTTATCTTCCCTCTAATATCCATGCAGATGTTTCCTCTGCCCAGTGCCACACATTTCAGTATGTGGGCTGTAACACAAAAAACAATGGAAGCAGGTCACCATTATAAATCATAAACCACCTTTGTAATGTCAGCAGTGCTGTCTAACCCAGTAGCTGTGGCCCTAAGCTCAAGGCAATTTCAGTGGTCCTGTTGTCCAAGAATGGGACAGCAGTGCTGGCATACAATTCCTAGGTATTTGCTGATCTAATTTTTTGATTAAATTAGATTGAAGCCAAATAGGAAAATGTGGGAACTTTCCCTATTCTACCAATTAGGGTCCTTATAATAAATAAGGGTAGTACATAATAAATGTGGAGAGTTGTTTTGAGGTATTGATGCTTTAGTGTCCTGTTTTGAGAGCAGTCTCTTGGCATCATGTTAAATTATCTGCAGTATTGACTTTCATATACAAATTTCGGTTGCTTTGTATCACCTGTATGATATGGACTTTCTTAACATTTTTGAGCAGGAGACTTTCTTATTCACCTGGAAAGCAAACATCTTAGGCCTAACTTATGAACTAACTTGCAGTTGTTAGCAAAAGAGAGTTTTCAGCTACTTTGCATTTTAGACAAGCTGCTTTTAAAGGTAGGATAGGAGCTGTTAGGGAATTCATTTTTCATAATGCAAAAGAGGAAGCCAAAAGTGTTGACTCTTGTGCATAAATCCACTGCTTCAAGATTTTAAACTATTTTTCAAATAATTACCGTAAAAAGCTGGGTCTTAGTATTTACAGTTGATATAAAAAATTTTGTTTGCTCTTTACAAGATACCATACTTATCTTCAGTTTTCTATGTTTGTTTCATGGCTTAGCAACTTTAACTTGTTTAGTTAGCATAAAGCATAGAACCTTATTTATGGTTTCCGAATATGTATCACTCCTTAAGCATGTATGATAGTAAAATTAACATAATATAATGTTACTAGACCAGCACACTTGATCAATATAATTTTTCTTTTCTAACGTGAAGTTGTAAAAACTCCTGAAGACTACTGGACTTTTAGGTTAGTGATGTCTGTAACAGTAAAGCTTGGTCTGTATGCCTGGCATCAAATGCCTGGCAAATGCCTGGCATTTACTTTGTATGCCTGGCAACAAGTCTAAAATTGCCGGTTGAGCTATTTCTTATTGAATGGAGCTCTAAGTCTTGGCCTTGAAACAGCTGTGAACCTGGGATGGAAACTGACCACAGAATTTGCTGTCTAAATGCCAAGATATCTTCAGCTACCATGGAGGGGGAAAATGAAGCAGTTCCTCTTAACTAGAGAAACTTCAGGGGAACCCTTGTAAAAGTGGCTAAGAATAAAGTTTAAGAAACAGTTTTCCCCCCCAATGTCTGCAAACGTATTTTGAGTTGGATTTAGGACTTTGGCAATGAAAGTAAGAAGGGAGTACCTTCAAGGTATGGGGAAGGAGCCTTGCTGAGTTGTAAGGATCTTCTTTTCGTGTATCAAACCCCTTTATTACTGTTGATAATATCCTTAGGTATTATCTTTCATTTACTATGACACTATCTTTTGAAGACTCTTGGAAGAGTCTGAGGTAGGACCTCATAGCAATACAGCTATCTCTCTTCTGTTGCACTATATGTCTTTTCTTTGGGAGGGTTGTGGGCAGGTTCCACAAAGGTCTGGTAGAGAAGACTCTAGCATAAAGCCTGGGGATGAGTATGTGCCTTCTTCAGCTGGATTTTTGACTCACCTTACTGTGTAGGTTTCTCCTGAAGTTAAATAATGAGAGGAGGAAGTGAGTGGACATCTTGACATGTTAACCTTTGTTTCTTTCATCCATTGTTTCATGCTATTCTTGTGTGATCTCCTGGTATGCCAGCAATGTAAGATGTGAGGCTGTAGGAAAGGTGGTTTAACTGACAGTCTCTGTATGGGGCATGAACGAATGTGGTGCAGCACTCTGAGTCTTACTGCATGCATCTAATTCTGCACCTTTACTCCTGCAAAAATAGGTGCAGCAATAGAATTACTGGGGAAAGAATGGCTTTGGGAATCTAGATTGCGAACCTAAATATAAAGGACAATTTGATGTGGTTACATTTCTTATTAAACAGATACGCTAATTGTGCTACTTACTACATGATTTTGTAAAATGAAAGCATGCCTGTCAACTGTGTTTTTGTTGGAAGGTTATTGTCTTTTATTGTCTTTGGACAGCATAGTGTGTACATGTTAGAAGAAGGAATTCTGGATCCTATATCCCCTGAATGGGCAGGAATTTTAAGAACTGTGGAGGTGGTAGTTCTGCAGAGTAGATCCCTAACTGAAATCTGGATACCTTGGTTTATGGCACAATTGGGATTCATAAAAGGGACCTTGAAGTGTTTGCTATTGTCCTTCCTGTGGTGGAATATGCTGCAGAAATGTTGTGTGGAGTTACTCCATTCTGAGTAACTTTGGTAGGGTGTGCTGCTGATTGATTAGGTAGTGATGCTGATTTCCTGATACTCTTCATGAAAACCACATGTTAAACGTACAGCATGCCAAGTCTTAATTCTATTGAAGTTTCATACTCAAATATTATTTTTTAACATACAAAATATGGTCTGTCTTTCCCAAGTGGGCCTTGGCTTGGAAACCACTGTTTGTGAAAGTAAGTGTGTGAAAGTAAGGTAACATTCAAGTCTTGGCAAAAGGAGGCTTAGTGAATTACTGCAGTACAGATCACTGTGGCATAGCTTTGAGATTCAAAGTTGTTTGCTCTCCTCTCCATATGCTACTTACTGAAGCTGACTGTTACCAGTAATTGTTTGAAGTTGCTATGTAAATGAAGATGAGTTCACTAAAAAAACAATTTTGGTATCCCAGTTGCTTTGCTTTTATTATATTTTATTCTAAATTCCAAGAGGGAAATTCATCAGTAATGGTTTGACCCCAACTGGCCACTAAGTACCATGCAGCTGCTCTCTCACTCCCCATCATCACAGTGGGATGGGGATGAGAATTGGAAAAATGTAAAATCCACGGGTTGAGATAAGAACAGTTTAACAATGAAAATAAAAGTATTAAAATAGTATTAAAAATAATATTAAAGTATTATTAAAATAAAACTATTACTATTAAAAGTAATTAAAATAAAGGTAGTATTTTAAAATAAAAGCAATGGCTGCTACAATCATCATCATTATCTAGGTTTAAGATTATTCAACCTTTTTTTTTTTTATGAAACAGTTACATTATTAAAGGTGTCCAGTTAATACAGCAGTTGAACATCACTGAAAAAAATGGGTTAACTTGCACAGTGGTATGTAGTTCGGTCATAAATTTTAAAGTTTTTAGTATAGTATATTTTTCCTTGTAGAATCTCCTTAGTATGGCCTAGCAAGATTGTTTTGTTTGCATTTTAGGCCATGCTTTAGTGGATTACAGTCTGCTATCTATCAGAATCAAAGAAACCAACTAAAATGAAGTGAAACTGTACTGCAGGTGATAAAGATATACACAAACAGATCCTATTTGTATATAGGAGAAACTAATGAATTGCTCCTGATTTCATGTTAGATTCTTCTAAACTGGTTCTCTCTATACTTTTGAATGCCTGAAAAATTAGATTGTGCTTTAAGAAAGAAGTTGTCTTGGGCCTTATTTGTATGTGTAATGTGTTGGTGCCAACATGTCAACTGTTTGAATGGAAAATGATTGGGTTTCAGGCAACTTTGACTCTGGATCTCATTATTTTATGGGACTCTTCATTCCTGATGCTCATTTTTGGTACTTTCAAATAAAATATCCATTTTCAAATCTGTGCTATGTGTTTTCATTTAGAGATGTTAGATTTCTATAAACTGACAAATTTCTAGACCACAGAAAAGGCAGTATCTTTGATTTCTAATAACTATAATTTGTTTTCAGGTTTTGAAATAGTAAAAATGCTTCTGTATTTTGAAGCTACTAAGTGTGGAATTACTCTACTTGATAATTTCTGCCTGTAACTTTACACTGATTAAAGGACTATGTGATTTAAAGCTTTTGATATTGACTTAGACAACTTCTTCTGTTTTATGGAAGATATGAGTTCAGTTATTTTGAATAAGGAGAATTAACCCTGAGAATACAGGGTGAGTTGTGGTGCTTACTTGAAGTGAGGGTGCAAAGCTGATCTATAAATTAAATAAAGTTCTAGCAGGTTTACAGGCATGAGATACCCTAGTAGACCCTCATAACAGAAGATGGTGATTGTCCTGCTTTTTACAATGCTCCCCTTTCCCTAATGGAAAGTGCAGAGAAAGTCAAAATAAGACTTTAACATAGTGTGAAACATCATGGGTAGAATTGTACTTTATTTTTTATCAAAGCAGATTACTTTAGGAAAATATTATTAAAAAACCCTTCTCACTGAGAGGTTACTGCCATATTGTAGACATTGTAATTCTTCTGCCCTACAATCTAGGCATTCTAATAAAACTTACATTAAGTTGCTTATGAGATTCAGAGTGATAGCAAGCAACCTCTGTAACTTAGTAGATGACTAATTCTTGTGATTTAGAAAGTTTTAAGTCATACTGAACTTAGAAGGTTCAGTAGAATGTCTGAGGTGATGGATCTATGAATAAATCTCTAAAAGCCATGCTTTTGCTGTTAATTTTAGATTGTCTGTACAATGGCAAAGAAACCATAACAGCTCTAAAAAAAAATGAAGTTGTTTAGATTTGGATGCTTTTTTCCTGTTTTGTGATCCCCTGCACATACATACTAAGGTCTCTTCTTTCAGATACAATGTCTGATGCATTCTGCTCTCATTGTCTTGCCTAGTGGAACTTAATACAGGAATTTTTTTAAACTATGTGAGGATCTTTCCTTCTCTCAGCCATGGATAGCATTGTATTAAACACCTGCTTGTTTAATTGGAAAAGCCTGGATAAAAAACACCAAAAAGAGCGAGGATAAGTCTGCTTAGTAAGTAAAGGTTTTACAATGGGGCTATTTAGAACGTAAAACAGTTACTTGCTTAGATTACACCAAGAATTAGATAGAGTGGTGGAGTATTTGAAGCAATCCCATGTCACCCTTCTGGTTATGTTCTCTCATGGACTTCATGGTTTTTCCTAATCATAATGGTGCTTAAGTCTTCAGGCCAAAAAGACTAAAAATTTTCCTTAGGCCAGATAGTGTTAATAATCCATTCTGGTAATGACAGACCTGAGTAAATTGTCTGAGACTGACAAATCGCAGCTTAGAGGTAATAGAGGTAATGTGAAATGCAGTGGAGGCACTTAAAATTACAAACATGGTTCTTGATTATTGTCCTTAACTCCAAATCTCTGTCAGATGCAAACTGGGTTGTACCTGCACCCTTCCCCAGATAGACTTACCCTTCTGATATTTTTTTGCTAATTTTAAAGGAGAAGCATCCCTGAATTCTATGTTAGATGTCTAGGGCAAAACTGTAAATATATCAAATGAATGCCTTATTGTAGTTCACTTTCAAAGCGGTTCAGGAAAAGGGTTTTTTGTGGTAGCTATTGTTTGGTAACTGCATGGTATCTTTCTCAGCACTGAATGGGAAGAAAGAGATCAAAAAGCCCTTGTCTGCAAGGTCTCTTTTGGCGAGGCTGCATTATTTAAAAACTCAGGAGCATGTTAAAGGCAAACTCAGGGAAAACCTGCATTTTCTGGATCTGTTTCTACTGCTTGTTAAAGTTAATTAAAAAATACGAGGAGATACACCTACTGGTAATTATTACTAATTTGTGCTCAGGTTCACACATGCACATCACTGGTACATTGATCAAATAAAGCGTTTCTTTTCTCAATCAGACTGTAAATTAACAATGCAATCCCTTCACATAAATAATCTTGCTTTCATCTTGCATTGATTTATGGATTAACTTCAGCTTCATTACATGCTGAGAACCTTTTACTCCAAGCTCAGTTCATTATGGGTTTCTCTCTTTTGTTTTGTACCTGCCTTGCATAAACGTATGTGATTCCCTTTGATTTGTTATGCCTGTTGAAAGTGGTGCTGAATTTGAAGCTTTGTGGCAAAATGGATGATTTAATATTTTAGTTGTCTAAATAAGGAATAATAAGTTCAGAGTAATTTTTTTACTTACTGTGTTTAAAGGTTGAGGTACTTATGCATTGCTGTGGCTGGAATGCCTGGTTATGCTAAACATTGCTTTGTAATTCTTACTAGAAAGCTGCATTTCAAATGTGTTTTCTATTAGTCAGAGGAGTTAGCTAATGAGTAGGAATTCTGTACATTGCTGAGTAGATCCCTCAAATCCTGCATTACGGTCAAGAAGCTCTTGCTGCACTGGTAGCAATGGTTGTTCAAAGTGGTTTGTTATGGGGAGCTGGTCAGTGGAACAGGAATGTTTCAGCTTGCATTTTTATTTTTAATTTTTCTGTAACTGAGGGAAAAGTGAGACCTAATTGAGCATGGATGGATCAGATAGACTTGAATAAACAATTAGTTTTCTGAGGCTTCCAATGTGATAGAATAAATGAAACCTTTATAGGTAGTCTAGAAGCTCATTGGTGAATGTGAATGGAAATAGATTTTATAAAGAACTAAACTGCTTTCATGTCATTAGTATTCATGGTATAACAAAAAAAAAAAAGCAGAACCCACTTTTCAGAGTATATATATGCTCTTCTGAATTATTTTTTTTCATGAGGCGAATGATGATGGTGTCAACAGCTGATGAAGATGAATAGGTTTTCTTTCTTATGTATTTCAATTTATGTTTTTTCAATGGAAAGTGACTTTGAAGGTTAGTTTTACTAAATTTTCATCCCAGTTAAAGAAAAATGTTTCTTAAAAATCTGTTGTTGTGGGTTAAAGATAA
>VYZS01018218.1:0-16484 GCA_013400695.1 Neodrepanis coruscans | reverse complement strand
AATAACAACAATAATAATAATGAGGAGCAGGATATATTACACCAACTGCACCAACAAGAAAGGTAAAATCAATGCAAAAGTTTAAAAGGCAAATCTTGTACAGAAATCTTGTTAAAAAAACAGTTCCTGACTGATACCATATATTTGGGAATTGGGTTACTAGTGGAAAGAGTGTGGTTGTTTATGATACCACAAAATAGATGATTAAAAGTTGTTTTTTATAAACTGCAGGGTTTCTGCAAAGTTCTGTTGCAGAACTTTAGATTCACTCAGAGCCAAAACAGTTTTCCTTTTGTCTTCGTCACTTGTCCTTGCTTATGACAAAGGTCAGCATTTTTAAGTACAAAGATCTGGAGCTGTTTGAAGCAAGCTATAGCCTTGTTCCAGTGTGTTAATCAGGACCTTGTAATTAAAAGTAACCTCCCACAATGAGCCAAGGGCTTCATGCCTCCTTGGCCCACTGTGTAGTTTGTTGCTGTGTTGTTAAAATATTTTTATGTTGCTGATGGAACAACTTAGCTATCCAGGAAGAAAATAGCCAAGCTGGCTAAATACCTCCCTGTCACACACTTGTGTAACATGCTAGAGAAAAGGTTAACGTGGAATATAATACTTCCTGGTGCACTGGTTGCTGAGAGAGGAAAAAGGAATTTTAGGGAACTGGTGACATTCATTTATAGGGCTTCGACTTTTCAACTTGTAAAAAAGTTGAATGAGTTAAATATGTTACTTAAAACCTGAATGACAGCATAAAATATGAGTAACATGTATAGAAGCTAGGAAAAAAATCAAGAACAACATGCTTTTAAGATATTTATTTATATGTATTACCGTCACAGATTGTTAAAAACCAGCAATCTCTTCCAAGTGGTACAATAAGAAATTATGACCGTCATTTAAAAATTTGGGCAATAGTGCAGAAACCTAACTTGCCTTATCTGCCTATGTGTCATCTTGCCAGCTGTGCTTCCCTTTCTCATTTTCTCCTGCAAACCCATCCTTCCTGTTTGTTACTTCACCTCTTTCAAAACCAGTGTCTGGTACGCTGGAGGCACCCAAGTCTCAGCACCTTGTGGCAAGACTAAGTTTTTAAACAGGCACTACATCACCTGGGCGGGAGATTAAAATCAAATCAAAAGGAATGCATTTCACTTGAGCTACCGATTAATTATGGGAATTAAGTGAAATATGAGGTTATAGCATTCAAAGAATTAATGAATATAGAAAGGAAGAAAGAAAATTTGTGGAAAAGTGCCCCAATAGAACTAGAAAAGTGTAATGCATGCAGACTCTGATTGAACAAGACTCTAAACTGTAGATTGACAGAAGATGGTGAAGTAAAATAGAGGGAAAATGTTTCTGTATTCATCTTGTTTCTTGTTCCTCTTTAAGCCACTTGGAGACAAGAGAGTTCATTAGATGGCCTTTTGGTCCAATCTAATGCAGTAGGTCCTTCCTAACAACTTTTTCTTGAGAATGCCGTTCAGAAATCTGGCTAAAAATTTTTTCCTGGGTCCTTTGTTTTTAATATTAAATATTGACATCTGCCATCTTTCAAAATATCTTTTATTTTATCAGCTGCATTTTCATTTCAGTGTTTGAAACTCCCTTACTCATCACTGATCATCCCAAGCGATAATGTGCTTGTTTTACAGTCTGCCTTATGAAATAGGTTCTTACTATTGAAGAATACACATTACCAGGTTTTGCTTTTATGGATGTAATCTGTTGCATGTTTTCTGCATGACAGCATGAAAAAGAGAACAGGGAAGAGATAAAATTGTAGGAACTTTTTAATCTTGTTGCAAAGAAATCAGAATTTCAGAAGGACAGTGGTGGTTTTTGTACATTGACAATAGCAGAATCAAAGCAGTATTCCTCCCACATCCTACAAAGAATATTCCTGTGCTGAGAACTCATCTAGTATATTATTTTACCTTAGCAGCAGTGAGGTATTCAACTCTTGCACTGAGGAATTAATCTTCTCAAAGGCTTTACAATATTGTTAAAAATAAAACAGGATCACTTAAAACATCTTGGTCGTTGTTAATCTGCTTCCTCCTGCACCTAGTGTCCAGGCCTAATTGCCTTACATAACCTGGTGATGAACTGGTCTTATGAGTAGTGTTGTGCCTGGACAACTTTGCAGTTGCTAACCTAAATATTTGCAGGGAGGATTGCTCTTCTTTCAGGGCCTGTTTTGTATTTTGTGGCGCTGTTAGGATTGAGATATCTTAATGTAATTGATACAGCAACATGCAGAGGCCTGCATGGATGAATAAGGAGCACCCAACAGCTCAAACAAAAAATGGAAGAACAAAGGAGTGTATTGGGTCTACACGGGAGGGTTTTGTCTGCAGAGGGCTGCAGGGTGGCCTCTGTGAAAAGAGTCTGGGGCTGACCCACGCCAGACACAGGTGGTTCTAGCCAGTTCCACTGTAGAACACAGCTGAGTCCAGGGAAGCTGGTCATGTCCCTGGGAAGACAAAACACTGTGCAGACAGTGAGGAGGGAGAAAAAAAGTGTGAGAAACAGTTCCATGAGCACCAATGTTAGAGAAGAAGCATGGGGAGGTGGTGCATATGCTCTCCTGCAGACCATGGAGAGACCATAGTGGAGCAGGTATGCAGATTGCAGGTCACAGAGAGCTTTTCCATCTTATAACATGCTTACAGGCAAACTGGTGAAGTATGCACTAGACAAGTGGATAGTAGGGTGGATTTAAAACTCGCTGAATCACTGGGTTCTAAAATATGTGATCAATGGCATGAAGTCATCTGGAAGCCAGTTGCTAGTGCTGTACCTCAGACACCAGTACTGCCGCCAATACTGTTTAACATCTCCATTCTTAACCAGGATGATNGAAGAGGCAGAGCCTGGACTTGGGTTTCTGCTCGAGCGCGGCACTCGTGAGTGTAATTCCTCAGGAGCTTTTCCTGCTTGTTAGCAGGAGCTAATACCCATGTTAATGCTATTGTTCCTGTGCCCTAGAGCCAGCATGGCTCCGGCAGCAGACACTGCAATCACTCCTTCATTTGGTTGTGGAGGCATGTCTGCTGTTTCACTTAATAACCTCAGACTTGGCCTTAATTCAACACAGCCAGGTTGATCAAGCTTTTGACGCCGTCTCCCCTCAGCATTCTCATTTGGAAGCTGTGGCAGTACTGGCTGGATGAAAGGGCTATTAGATGGCTTGAAAATTGGCTGGGCCGCTCGACTCAAAGCGTGGTAATCAATGGCGCAACATCTGGTTGGCAGCCAGTAATAAGCAGAGTGCCTCGGGGGTCAATACTGGGGCTGATATTGTTCAATATCTTCATCAGCTACCAGGATGATGAGACAGAGAGCACCCTCAGCAATTTTGCAGGAGTACTGAGAGTAGTACTTGATATACCAACTACAGCATCTGACATATGATGAGAGGCTAAGAAAACTGGGACTCCTCATCCTGGAAAAGAGGATACTGGAGGGATCTTATCATTGTGTATAAATAACTGATGTCAGTGAAGCAGTAAAGAGGATGAAGATGACAGATTCTTCTCATTGGTTTCCAGTAAAAAGGCAAGAGACAACCTGAACAAACCGAAACACAGGAAATTTCATTTAAGCAGAAGTAAGACTGGTCAAACACTGGAACAGGCTGCCCAAAGAGGCTAGAATTTCCATCCTTGTAGACTTCAAAAAACTATTTAAAACTTGACAGGACTCAACTCTGAGCAACCCTGCTCTACCTGACCTTGCTTTGAGCAGGAGAGTTAGACTAGATGACCTCAGTAAGTGTATTCCAACCTCAGCCCTTCTGTGATGGGGATTGGACTGGATGATCTCTAGAGATGTTTTCCAACCTCAACCCAACCTGCTATTCTGTGAGTAGCAGATTGACTGGAGATCATTTTCTGCCATATAGTAGTATTTGCATTTCAATTTCTCTTAGAATTTCAAACCACAAGGAAATATGTAGTAGTGTCTTCAATTCCACGTCTCCTAGGACCGTGATCAAAACCAGCATTCACATGGCAACACCCTAGATGAGCACCCTGGTGAGTGATTTGAGACCAAGAAAATTCTTTGGACTTAACCTTTTAGAAAATCTTTATTTAAAGCTTTACAAAAGCAGAGGAACTTTAGTGGACCTTGTGTCTGATTTAGAAGGCTTAAAATTGTAAAAGCCCTGTCCTGTATGAGAAGAGCACAGCTATAAGGAGCCCTTTTCCTTCTTTCCACTGAAGGCTTTGAGCGCAAATCAAACATTGTGGAGTTATATTTCTGTCTTTATACCCTCATACAGTTAATTTTCTTGATGCCAGAATTCCAGCAGAATATTCAGCTAAAATAAATTTAACTAATAATCGAGAATTCAATCATGTCTGAATTTCAGACTATTGCATGAGATGTAACATGAAGCCTCATACTTAACTTTCAAAACCTAATTAATAATTTATAATTGTCTTGGTTATGTAAATGTATTATTAAGGAAATCTGATGGCATTTCTACTTTTAAGAAATGAATGTGATATTGCCATTAAAGATTCTCATTTTGATTATTCATGGAATAACTACAAGAACTGTAAGACAGAAATTAATTTCTCTTTGAATTAATGTGCTCTTGTATTCACAATTACAGTTATTCTTCACACCTTTCTACTCTAATTCAGAAAAAACAATGCAACTAAAAGTTGATACTTCTTCTAGGGAGGAAAAGGGAATATTGAATCACATTATAGCAGATATGTTATATAGAACTTTGTCTTCTGTATAAGGATATATAGAAGGGAGTTGTACAGCTCCTTCTAACTGAAGCGTACAAAGCCAGGGGCTCTCTATATTTGTGTATGTGATGCCAGGCTCTTGGGATAAATGTGAGTTTCTGGGAAAGTGTAGTTACACCCTCCCTTGTACACCATGCAGCAAAAGCCAGAAGGTGCATGTCCTGTTGTTCTGACAGGTGTCTGTCTGTTTTTCCACACTGTTCTACCACTGGGATAACTCTGTCCCCAGCTGCAGTGCCTGCTATAGATGTGGTTACCTTCCTGTGACACTTCACACTCTCAAAGGTATACTGTTGATTTCTGCCTCTTTCAACTGCTACAGTAAATGACCAGGTATGATTTTGGAATCTGGTTCTGCTGCTGACATCTGCAAATAGTTTTGAAGTTCCTTGTTAATTTTACTTTCATGAATGTGTATTCAGCATGTGCCACTCGGGGTCATCCATTTTGTCTACACTGTCAGGTGCAGTTTGCTCAGGGTACTTTCCTCAGCACACTTCCAAACCTTTGCTTTCATATGGCAAATATGTAGGAATGCTTCATAAAGACTCTTGAACACAAAGATTTTAATGAAACGCTCCTGTAAATATTCTTGTTTCCCTGTTACAGTTATTCTAAGTGTATGTTTAACTTGCTAATTTCACACACCGCTGTGCAGCCATTTGTTATATATTAACTAAAGACTCAATCCTGCAAGGTCCTGACTGCTTCTGGATCATGCTGAGACCTTTTTCCTCCCAAAGGCATCTAAGGTCTTACAGGGTGCTCAGCAGGACTGAACCCAGAATCCAGGCAACAACAGGCTCCTTCAAAAACCAAACAGGTTTTCTGGAACAAGGTTTGTGCTGTAAGTTGCCAACATTTTGTGCTATGTATTTTCATATGTTTAGATTAAATATTATCCAGAAGAGCAGATCTTATAATTAGTGGCTGCCGGAAGACACAACCCTTTAGGTATATGTGGTAGTAATTAATTGCATTTTATGATTATGGTTTTATTAGTTGTTCCAGTTAATTTAAAACCTGTGACTGATGCTAATATTGGAAGTTTTGTGTGTTGGTTTCAGTGAGGTTTGCTCCTCTGTTAATGTGTATATAGTTTTCAGAATTGCAGATAATCTGTGCAGTACATCTAGCAAAGCCATTCAGGCATTATCCATCACTGAGCTCACACACTGTGAAACAGGGTGCTTTGTGCTTCAAGAGGGCTGTGGCTTCAAGAAGATCCCATTGGCAGTGGCACTGGGGGACAAATTCCTTGGCATTACCCCAGCTTCCTGGACCCACCCTGGGGAGAAGCCCACCCAGCCAGAGTTGAGGTGCTGGTGGCTGTGAGCACCAGTGCACTAATGCACCGATGGCCCTAGGCTGGAGCACTGTTCTCTACTGTCAGTCAGGCATTTTGAAAAGCAGACTTTACCAAAGGGTACTAAGCTGAAATGTTGCTGACCAAGTGTACCTTAACGAGACCAAGATGTGGTGTAGCCTGTACAAACTACAGTGTGAACTATTAAGCTTTCTTGGAAACTGGTTATGGGAGAAGAGGGTACCATTGGTCTTGATGTAAATTCAGATTTATTTGGCACAGAAAAAGTGTTGTAACATACTGTTTCTAAAAAGCTATTCTTCACTGTTTTGTGTGGAGATGAAGACTATAATCTTCTATTGTTTGCAAGGAAAAAGACAGGACCTTGAAACTTTTAAGTAATGTGGTTTAATTCCATCTAAAACCAAGGAAAATTATTTCCAAAACTGCAGTCCCTGCCTTTCCTAGGCTAGGCAAGGAAGGAGATGTTCTTTGATATTGGTCCTGGTATCACCTGCAAACAGTGGTAATTCAGAACTAAAAACTAAATCTGAATTTTGCTTTCAGACTTACACTTCAGATTGGCCAAAGCCAAGGCATAGTTCTGCTCTAGAGACTGTTGGATGAATCTCATTTTGATTCAAATATACTTGTGTATATTAATAAATATTAATAAATATATCTTTTAAAAGTAAAGAATCACTGTTGTCTTTGCTCTTGTTCCCACAATTAAACTATCAGTTGCACACACATTCATTGTAGATTATCTCTAGAGAGCAGTGTAATTTTAAGCATGCATTGATATAGAATCACCTACCTAAAACATTTACAAAATTACAGCTCTAGCAATTTACTCTTAACTGAACCCAGGGTATGAAATCAGTGTGCAAGTAAACTGAGGATTAAGCAACCTGCTGAGTGCCAATTTTCTGAGAGTAACAGCCGTCAAGTTAGCTGCTGTGTTTTTCTGGGGAATAAGCAAAAAACTCAAACAAAAGAGCTTTTTGGATTCTTAGTACATTAGAGAGGTTTCTGTATAACTTTAAGCACAATCAGCTAAGCTAACAACAATGGCAAGTTAAGAGATGTTTACTCATTAAGAGAAAGTGGGGAAATATGTAGAAGTTTATGGGAACAAAAATGGGCTGCTGATGCCAGTGAAGTATTTTCCAAAACTTTCGGCATAGGATGAAACCACGGCATGACCCCATGTAAGAACACTGCTACTAAGAAAGTAGTCACAAGTACTCAATATCCTCCCTGGGAATACAGCTCCTGGTTTAGGGAAAATGAGCCTGGGCTTGGTTGTATGCTAATTCCTTTTCATTACTATGTGTTAGCAAAGCTGTTTAATACTTGCTGTAAAGCCTGGATTTCACTCTCTCTCATTTAATACAAGGTTAAATCTGAACTAATAAGCTCTCAAAAGCTTAGAGGTTCCAGTAAAATGAGATTTGGCTAAAAATTACATGTTGGTTTCTACCAGTAACAGTAATGTAGCTTTGGTGCCCTAGACACTAAGAAAAGCAAGACTGAGGAGAAAAGAGAATAGGTTTCATTGGGATATTGAATGATTTAGTAGGAGTTGAAGTGTCTTATTGCAAACTTTAGGAAGGGTTGCTTAGACTTCAGAACAATGAATAATACAATAGTCAATTTTGAATCATTTCCAAGTTTTTGTATAAAACATTTTGCTTAAGTATTGAAAATCAAGACACAGAATACTGTGCATGGAGCAGGATGGCTGTTATTTCTGTGTTTCTCAGCAATATCTGTGATTCTGAAGAATGAATATTGAACAGAAGCTGTTTATGAGCTAGCAATAACAGAATTTCTCATAAACAAAGCATCTTCTCTTGGCCTGGTACAGTGAAGTTACAAAGATGACACTGCAGTCTGCTAAAATTGTCTGGTTACAAAGATGCACCTCTGGCTCTTTGGATAAAGCAATTATTCTGGAATGTATTTGTCTGTGGCTCTTCAGGGCTTTCAGAGTTAAAACTTTCATGCAAGCCTTGTCCCTGCTAGGAAAATTACCAGATGCTGACAGGGGGTGTCAGCAGTGCCTCAGCTGAACATATGCTGCATATGGCTTGGCTGCAGGCACAGACAGGGAGGCCCTGTTCCCTGCTGTTGCAGAGACTGGTGAAAACAGGCATTAAACCAACTGATTCCAGCACAGTACTAAATGTAACCTCTATGCAGTATTCATCTTACCAATGAGACTGAATAACTTTTCAAGCATAGATAGACCTGCCAAGATTTTTGCTGCATCAAAAATTAGTTAGGCAGCATCTTTAGTGAGTTGTTTTACAAATGGTTGTTTTGAGGTACATAGCAATCCCAGTATATCAGCATTGTGATTATATTTGCATTATTTTGTGGTGAGGCTGGAATTGAAACGGAATCAGAGATTGAATGCAAAACAGATTAAAATCTCTATTTGCCTTAATAATTGATTGTAATCTCTGGATCTGACACAAAAACTCTTCATAAAAAAAAAAATTAATTAACTGTTTTCTGAAGAAAGTATTTTCCTGCTTTTCCAGAGACCACACTGAAAAATATTTTCTGTTTGTGATGTTGCCACAGAATTTGGTGATTGTGTTTCTTCTGTGAATCTGCTACAGGCACCCACAGAGCACCACCATCCACATACCCACCACACACTCACACATTCTGGCACCCTGAGTCAGGAACACAGTACATGAGGAATTGCTGAGGACAATTGCATATTCCCCCAGCCCTTTTCAATTCACAGCACTCTTGGGCAGCTCCCGAGGAAAAATTTCAAGTCTGGAGCTGTTTCAGGAGTCCTGTTGCTTGTGGGAAGCATTTCTACTCTCCTTCCTGTACTTTCCTCCCTTACTTCCACCTCCTGCCCAGCAACAGCTCGGATGCAGCCAGGGGAGCTGCTTCAACTCACAGCCCAACAGGAAAAAACAGATGACATGTCCAGCATCATTCCCTTCAGGTGGTATGTAGCATGCTCTTACTTTGGTGAGGACATGAACAGGTGCAGGTGGTCTATAGGGAGCAACAGAATCTCTGGATCAGTGTTGGTAACAAGACAGCAAAGCAGCTGTTCCTGTCCTGGCACAGGAACAAAGTGTATTGAATTATGTAGTGAGAAGCAAGAGGTGAGAAGAGATCTGACTCAGGTGTTTAGTATTGCTAAGATAAAAGAGAGACCCTATGACAAAATTCGTGCAAACTGCCTCCCTTTCATACCAGAACTGGTAACAAGGCTTATATGTCCAGCTTAGTAGTTTAATTATGTACCCTAGCATATTGAGGGAATTGCTTTTAAGGTTTTTCTCAATCAATTTTCTTAGCCTGAAGTTTAACAAGGTCTTTTTAAAAGGACAGTGTCATTGACAGGAACCGAAGTGCCCATTTTGCTGTTTGCAAAATTTAGGCAAAGACAGCTCACCAACATAAATTAACTTTTGTAGTAAGTCCTCTCTGTAATCTTTCAGGTTCAGTGGTATCATGCACTCTTACAAGATATCAATTATTAGCCAAATCCGCAGACTCCTCTTTAGAAGATTAATGTACCATCATCAAAACAGTCAACTGAGTCTTGAAATAGAATCTTGAATCTGAACTCTTTTCATAAAATTGGAATTTAGAGTTTGTCCTCTGCATGGGTAGATAATGGATTATTTTCCCCATGTGTACACTTTTTATAGCTCTCATCACTGTAAGCATCAAAGTGCCAGAGGAGCATTGATGGATTGGTCCTTGCAGACCCATAGGTCCTACTCCTATCATCACATACCTTACATCTATGGCACTTAACCTGAGAAAAGTATGCTGAGCTGCCAAGGTCAGAAGGAAACAAAATCCAGAATCTGTCTTCCCCAACACCAGTCATAAAGACATCTTTCCTGCCTGAAATGGAGGTTCCATTTTTCAAATAATTTACCATTACTTTTGGCGCTGGTAAAATCTGGAGTTATTTTACCACTAGTCATAGGAATATGGGTGTCTAAGCCAATGGCCATAGAAGTCTCTTGAAGCACTAGTTCCAGTCCCATCACTTGAGACATTTATGCCATTTGGTACTTCAGATATACACAACTAACTCCATCTCAGGCTGCTGAAGTTAGATTTTCTTCCATGCCATTCTAATAGGAAGACAGTTGCATTATTCCAATGTTCTTATCTTAAAAATAATCACCTGATTTCCCACCAAAATGTGACTAACTTGTGCAATTACAATATCTTACAGAGGCAGGCAATACATATTCAAATAACATAAGACTGCAAGAGATTTCCTTGACTATCCTGCAGATAAAAGTTCTAATTGAATATGTATGGGCTTTTATTTTAACAGGACAAGAAAGCTAGCATAAAATTTATAAATTTGTGCCTTGATTCCATATCCAGACTAATAAGTTTTCAAGTGAGCAGCACTGTATGTTTTTCTGCATCTTTAAAATTAGGTAACTTACTTTCCATACAATAATAGAATAAATAAATAGACAGTTTGCTTAAATTTGATTAAAAATTCTTTAAAAATGAAAAAAAAAGTTAGTTAATACAAAAGCAGAAAAACAGAAGAATGACTGTTAGATGAAGGTTTAACATTGAAGTTTTTAGGCAGGCTAAATTCAGAGGACAAATGTTATTGAAAAGACCCAGCACATAAATGTTGTTATAGAACATCATTGTTATCTGCTTTGCTCAAATTATTTTTTTCTAGCTTTTCCATTCCACTGCATTTTTGATAGAGTGAATTAAAACCAAAAAATAGAAATTGACAAACTAAATGCTTAGTAAGATGATTTTTTTTTAATCTGAAAAAGAAAGAGAGACATGGTGGAGATGGCAATTCGATCTTCTTGCATGAGAAATATACCTATGAGTGTTAATTTACTTCAGACTGTAACAAAGATAGCAAGTTTGTCATTGTGGGAAGAGACTTAAGAGAGAAAAAGTGTTGGTACCAATTGAGAAAAAAAGATACAAACTACTCCACAGTTCTTGAAGCACATGAATCTAAATACCACCCAGGAGCCTCCTAAGAGCAACAACAAGAAACCCCAATCCTTTCTACCAAATGCAACCTGTTTCCCTTATTCTTACTAAGATATTCACTGTTCTACCCTCAGGAATGTATCAAAAGCTGTGATTGTTCAGGGGTTTTTGCCCTGGTCCTCATGGAGTTACCCAAGGTCTGCAGCCACCCTGTAACCAGGTGGATATTTCTGTTGTGTCACGCTGGGACAATTATTCTGCTGTGACCTGTTATTTTGTTATAATAAGCATCAGAAGCAGGATGATGTTATATAACTTTGCATAATTTATACAGATGGGACATCATTCCTAACAAAGTCCACTACCTGCTTCAGTTTTAAAGCA
This sequence comes from Neodrepanis coruscans, assembly GCA_013400695.1. Classification (NCBI taxonomy): domain Eukaryota; kingdom Metazoa; phylum Chordata; class Aves; order Passeriformes; family Philepittidae; genus Neodrepanis; species Neodrepanis coruscans. Next base: position 5,042 of record VYZS01018218.1, on the reverse strand, counting down.
TTTCCAACTTTTCTAGTATCTGACAGACATGGTGCCTTTGCAGCATTGCTTTATCCCTGCTCCCCTCAGCACAGCTGAAGGATTTAAGCAAGTATTGAGTGCTGCTTTGATTCTTTCCTGAGCCCAGGGAGAAGCACCGTCACTCCAAAATCAAATAAACTAAAATCAAATAAACGCACCCATGGCTCGTTGTTATGGTTCACACACAAAAATCCTCTACACTGTTGTCCCTGGTCTGAGTCATTCAAACACCTATTGGAGGTTCTTGTTGCCTCCTGGTTGCACAGAAAGGCACCTTCATATCCTCGGGTAATTTTGGAAGAACAGTTTTGAGTAGAGAAGAGGGGATGGCAGGGTAATTAAGTGGGTAGGGGAGAAGGTTGATAAAGATTTCCTAATAGTCACATTTGCATGCTATTATTTCGAGCTAGGAAAATAAATACAGAATGGCTGTAGGGCCATCAGACTGTGCAGTGAGGAGTGTGACATGGGAAAGGATGCCAGGTAGACCAGAGAAGGAAGAGAAACCAAAAGGCTGCACAGTGGGACAATTTTAACTCTGAAATCTCACCCTTTCTTCTCAGCTAGTCCATGTCACTTCAATATATACCATCTAGCAGAAAATCTGATGTAACTTCTTTCAAGACAAGAAGATGAAAAATATATAGTGTAGGAAAAAAAAAGAAATTCTTGACTAATTTATTCTTTTCTATTTCTGTCTACTTTTCATCTCCACAATCCTTTTCCTTTCTACTTCTTATACTTTATGAGACACAAAATAAAGGTGGAATTCAGCCATCCTAATTGGTAACTGGAAGTCTTTATGTTAAAACACAATGATCTGTTTATTGGAAACTGCTCTTCTGTAGTATCAGCCATCTCTCCATGTCATGCTGTCTGAATAATGTCTCTTGAGGATGGGGAGAAAGAATAGCATCACAGTTGGACCCTGTAGGGTTATAAATAGCAGTCTAGCTGCCTGAAAGGCTGAAGCCATCATTAAGTTGCATGCAGCTGTAGTGGTGTAGGTGGATGAGTAAGTGCAACTCAGAGATGTAATAATGGTAACCTGGTACACAAGGGTCATTTTTCATCAATGTCATCACTCCATTGGGCCATTGTGTTCTTACTAAATTGCTCTCTGTGTTTAATAGAGCTGAGCAAGCTCAGCAAAACAGATTCTGGCAAAGCAATTTAAATGAAGATTAGAGGGGGAAAAATTTGTTGTGTATTGTGATTTAGACCAAATTGTGATAAAATTTTCTCACCTAGGTCAGTAATTGCCTTTATCAACAGCAAAGTAAATGCAAGCAGAACTGGCCTTTTGGAAGCAGCACGTCAGCCTCCTGCACTCAAGCAATTGGGACTTTCACTGGGCAAATTAAGAAGTTAATATATAAATTTAACCCAGGCCATCCATTCAGTGTTTTTCTTAGCAAAGTGATTCATCACCTTGGACTTTTTTGGTACCGAGATGACAAAGGTCTTGGTTTTGGAAAATTGTTTTTAATTTATTATTACTAATTTGGTTGCAGATATATACAAATGGGAAAATCCTACACTAATTTCATGTTATATAAAATAGCAGATTAAAATTATTAGCAGTCTATGTTAGTTTGAGCTTGCATGTACAAACACATGATACTCTTCCCTTATTTCTAAACTGAACAAATTGAGATCTTGATCCTGCTCTCAGTGAAGTCTGTGAGGAAGTTGCCATTAACTTCAACAGATATATGACTCAGCTTAATTCCCCCTGTGGGACCCGTCAATGTGTAAAGATTAGTTGGAGGTTAATTGCTTCCAAAAGAGTATTTGCCTGGGATCTAAAAGGAAGGTGCAAATTTTACAACTGGAGCTTTGGTTATGTACTGCAGCCTGGAAAAGACACTTCAATTTAAAGCAAATGGATCTCTTATTTCAGTAATCCTGCATGTTAATAATTAAATTTGGTCACTCATTAATTTAGAGTATGTCTTAGAGAGTCACTTCCTTTGCCAACTTGCCCAAGAGCTGTGGAAGTAGGACGAATGCTTTTATGTTTCCTGAAATTATTGTTGTTGGCTCTTTTTGTCTGTACTCTCTTTTAAGAGCACCTTTTTTAAAAAAATCACTGCTTTGAAATAGACTTTTTGAAAGTATTTATAAAAGAAACATGAAAGAAATAACAGTGTTGTGGGAGAAGAGAGGATTTCTAAACTGAGTAAATGGAATCGTTTTCAGATTTATGTGGGTGACTTCTTTACATGAATGTGCCCTTTGCTATTCTAAAAAAGCTGACATGTATCACTATCAATTAAATTTGGAGGGAGATTGTTCCTTCATCATTAAAACTCTATATTCTTTCTCCTGTGTCACATTTTTTTGTAATCCTTTCCCACCTGTATTACATTTGGAATAATCCTTCTCATTCCTTGTCACATGTGCATTAAACCTCTTTTAAAGTACAGACTTAGAGCTTCTAAAACAAGCATTTCATTTTTGCAGCACTAAGTGTGATGTCAAATCACTATTAAAAATTTCATGCATATACTAATCTGGAATTTATTCTCAAAATTCTCCTCTTCATAAATTACTGTACTTGGTCAACCATAACATGTACTGCTGGCACTTCCCCTCTGTTCACTGCAGCCTTTGTTACTCATCTGGAGCCTGTAAATAACAGTATATAGCTCAGTTTTTCAGAAACACCTATGCAAGTGTTATGAATTTGTTCTTTTTACCAAGCATTCTCAGTGGCAAATAGTATTAATATTCTCATTTTGCTTTTTTAGGATGTAGAAAAACTTAATATAGGAAGGACTAATTTATGAAACTTGGGTTTGTAACTTTGAGGAAACACTTCAGCTTGTTTTTCTTCAGATACTGTGAGAAACTAAAAAGTGTTCAAGTCAACAGTCAGAAAAACTATTTTTCTTCTTTCTCACGGCAGTCTTGTTGATACATTTTGCTTTTCATCATTTACCTTGGTGTGACAGCACCAGAATACATTTACTAGCCTTTAAAAAAAAACAGATTAAGAAAAGATTTCAGTAGTTATTGGTCTTCAGTACAGGAAGTTAATCCTGTTCTCAAACACACCCTTTAGTGTGCTGCATCTGAGCTTCTCTGAATAGTACGTGCATGTGGAAGGACAGACAGTCAATGAAGCTGCAAGATTTAGAAGAGGGTTTTAACATACTACCAGTAGAAAAGCTATGACAAACAATTCTGGAAGATTAAAACTATTCTGAGACTTGACAAACATCTAATTGACTAGATACTGTTACCTCTGTAATATCATTATTCTAGGCATTCCTTTATTAAATGCAGTGACATTTAAAGAATACAATGTAAAATATATAGTCTTACCTAATTATCTAAAGTGAGTTTTAGCATAGCTAAGGAAATAAAGTTCTTGTGAGCATTTTATTAATCTGCCAATACCACCTTCTATCATTTCTAGTTCTTCAAGCCTGCTTAATTTGCTGACAAGCTTCAAATATGTTTGAAAGATGGGTTCAGATCTCAGCTAGCAGGATTTCTTAAGTTTCAGAAACACTGGTGGCAGGATAAAGGAGAGACTCAAATTAGGGCCTTACTTCAGCTTAGTGGTGTTCTCTGCTTTGTTGTTTTGTCCAACTGGTAGACAGAGGACACTAGAGGAACTGAGGCTTTCCTCCTCTGAGAGGGCTTGTAGATTAAAAAGTACACTCCAGAGCAGTGTGATGCATAAATCTGGGATATTTATGGAAATGAATATACAGGAACATAGGAACACAAATCCATCAACATTCAAGCTTTAATAATGCTGTTATAAGTTATTAAGTGACCAGCACAAACCCCTACAGATATCTATGAGGCTGTGAGACAAGTTTATAAGACCTGTTGAAAGTGGGTTTAAAGTTAACTTCTGATACACTTCTTGTCTCACATAAATAAAATATCTCTCATAATATTGCCACTAAATTCATTCTCTTGGGCATCTCATCACCTTTAGTGATTGTCCCTTCAGAGACTTCCCTTTTGCAAGGGGAAGCAGATTCTTCTTGTCTTCTCTGACTTGAGAACTTCCCCCAGGCAGTCCCAAGCTAAGACAGATCACCAGCCATGGTGCATATGGACTCTCTCCATACAATGTCAGCATTTCCAGTCTTAATCTCCATTTATTTCTCCTTTGCATCCAGCAAGACCAGGGCTGGTGGCAGGCTGTGCCTGCTGCTGCTGACTGCTGGAGAGTCCTGTGGTCACTCCCAGTGTTATTTGCTACCTCATTTGACCTGCACCCCTTAAGCCCATTTGTTTACCTCATCCTCTAACTACACCGTGCCTTTGAGAGTGTGTCTGTACTGCTCTCCAGAGAAGTAATTATACAGCATGTGCAGTCATACCAGTCTCAGAGGAGAGGCAGCAGGGTTGATGGCCTTAGTTCTCTAGGGCGTTTGTGCTGCCATGCAGTCTATCTTGTCCCATTTTCACTTTGTATCTTACCCGAGCTACATGAAAACAGTTTTAATTATGTCTACAGTTCTAGTCCAAATGAAGAAATATTTTTAGACAATAAACTTTTTGAGCAAGGGCTCTCAGTTATTTCAGGTCTTTGTCAGGAGTCATAACATAAGACCCTAAGACACTGTATCACAAAATTTTCTTTGTAGAATTTGAACTCTGTTCGGATTGTTCATAAAATGTTGTTATTGCTGTTAACTCTGGGGAACAGCAGTAAACCAAAAAGTTATCCAGGTTTTGAACAGAAAGTTAGGCTGGGAACCAAGCGGGAGTTCTGCCAATGGGCCGTGCTATCGCCCATTGCGAACAGCACGGGGAAGCAGAGCATGCGGACGTAGAGACGCGGAGCAAGGCGAGGCGAGGCACCATCGAGAAAATTTTGAAGGTACTAAAAGTGATCATCCTGGCGTGGCCGCATGTTTCCTATGGCGGGGAACCGCCGTCGAGCACGGCAGAGGGAAAGGACACTCCATCCAGCGAGCGGCAGCGCTGGAAACCCATCCGGCATCACTCGTGGGCGGCCGAGGAAGACCCTGCCGGGGATGTGCTCGGCG
>VYZS01018210.1:0-17772 GCA_013400695.1 Neodrepanis coruscans | reverse complement strand
AGAAATTCTTCCTGATGTCTGACCCGAACTTCCCCTGGCCCAGCCTGAGGCTGTTCCCTCTCCTCTTGTCCCTTGTTCCCTGGGAGCAGAGCCCGACCCCCCCTGGCTCTCCTCTCATTGTCAGGGACTTGTAGAGAGCCAGAAGGTCCCCCCTGAGCCTCCTATTCTCACTCACAAGGACCAGCATTTATGTAGTAGCAGTCTCCTACTGTTAAAAAAAAAAAAAAAAGAGTTGAGGATTGCTTAGAAAATGTCCCATAAATCCTAAATAATGAACTGACATCCCACATCAGATATTTTGACATTAAAAACTTCCCTCACTTTCTTTAGGTCTCTGTATCCTGTGTCATTACATGCTCCAGTGGAGAATTTAAGTTACTGAGAAAGAGGTGAAGAGACTTTAAATGAGCACTTCGCTCCTTTTGCTGTTTTCAAAAATATTGAAACCACTTCAAGGACTTTAGTTTTTCGAGGATATTTCCTTCTCCCACCTCTAGATGTATACCCTAATTTTCCCTGGAAAGGGACACNAGGGGCTTGGAGAGGGCCAGAAGGTCCCCCCTGAGCCTCCAATTCTCCCTCACAAGGACCAGCATTTATGTAGTAGCAGTCTCCTACTGTTAAAAAAAAAAAAAGAGGATTGCTTAGAAAATGTCCCATAAATCCTAAATAATGAACTGACATCCCACATCAGATATTTTGACATTAAAAACTTCCCTCACTTTCTTTAGGTCTCTGTATCCTGTGTCATTACATGCTCCAGTGGAGAATTTAAGTTACTGAGAAAGAGGTGAAGAGACTTTAAATGAGCACTTCGCTCCTTTTGCTGTTTTCAAAAATATTGAAACCACTTCAAGGACTTTAGTTTTTCGAGGATATTTCCTTCTCCCACCTCTAGATGTATACCCTAATTTTCCCTGGAAAGGGACACAACCCTAAAGAAAGGGTTTGTTTACCAAGTGATTGTTACATGGGCTCAGGATTTCTCTGCAAGGATGTGTTTGAGCCTGGATTGAGCTCAAGGAAATGAGAGTCACGGAGTCACTCAGCCTTTTTGCCTTCTGGCTTCCTGTTTGCCCCAAACAACTTTTGAACCATTTGGTCAATTTTAACTGAAGCTGAGAAGGATCTCGTGATCTGAGGCAAATAAGGTTCCTGAATGTCTCAGAAATTAGAGGCAGCAGAGCAGATAAAAGACACCAGAGCTTGTGCCCCATGGAGATAAAGGCAAGAAACATGGGCTCGAATTTGTTTCCAGAGAATCACACAAGAAATAAATGCTATTAACAGGAACCTTTGATCAGAGCTCACATCTTACCTTGAGATAAGAATTCATGTGTTATTAGAGATTAGATAAGCCACCCTAAGATGTAAGTCATGGGAGACCAGCATCATTTGTTCTCTGGCTCACAGAACAACTTGCTGCTTTGGTAAAATGTAATATTTACTTGTATTCAGTGGCTCTGCCTGAACCAGCTTTTGTGGAGATATTTAGTGAGGTCTGAGGGGACACCTGTGTTGCTGTTGCAGTGCTGCCTGAAGGGCAGAATTCCCAGGATCAGCCTTAAATCCATTGTCAAACCTATGGATAGTGGGGCTGAGCGACTCACAGGCCTCATGAGGAAATGCTAAGGGGACCCATTCTGGTCCAAATGAGATGAATAGTGACTGAAAGTCATGTCTGTCAGAAGGCTATTCTGATTTATTAATTAGTGAGTTGGCAGTTTCATTTGGGAAACTATTTGGCAAATGGCCACTGCTATTGATACTTTGGTTTGCCAAATCTTACCAGGAACAAGAGAGCAGGCCTGGAAAATGGGCACCTATCCATCCCTGGAGAGTAAATCAGATATCTTATTTTATTTCAGGAAGATCATTAATGACTCCTTTTGGTTTGGTTTGGGGTTTTTTTCTTTTTTTTTTTTTTTTTTTTTTTAATGTGCCCAGTCTGTAAGGAAGATGGGGAACTCACGCTTTCCAGTGGGAAGAGTACTTTCTACATTCTTCTGGATTTCAGTTCTGCCTGCCTAAATCCTATGAGTTTCCCATGTTTCCAGTATTTCAGTATGGCTGGTAAATCATGTATGCAGTGGTGGGATAGCAGGTACATTCAGTTTTCTGATATTTGGGATCCTAATCCTCCAGGTGATGATCTTAAGTGTGTGCTTAGCAATGTTGAACTTGGGACCTGCACATCCTTTGTCTCTGGTTTAAAAAAAAAAATAAAAAAAAAATCTCTCCCAGTTATCTTTTTGACATCTTTTGTAAACAGTAAATCCAAGAACAAACTTTGTAAAGCTCTTAACCCTAATCTTCCCTGCAAGCTGCAAAGGTCAAATTACCAATTATGCTCTGTGTTTGTTTTCCTCCCCTGAGTCTCAATTTTCATGCTTGCTTTTGCTCCTGGGCACTCTGTGAGGCTCTTAGGTCAGGTTTTATACAAGGAAAACAATCCATTCTTTTTTCCAAAGACCTGCCATGTAGTTTAAAAAAGGCAGCAGAGTGCAAGAATAGCTTGTACTTTGTAACACAGAAATGGCAGGTTTTGAGCCAAGGCTTGCAGAAGAAGTGAATTAATTTGTACAAAATACCAACCTGCTTCCTCCCTCCTGTATTTAAACACCTCTTCCATGCTCTCCAGAAGAAACCCAGTGGATAACCAGCTGCTTTGCACTTTTTAGGCAGAAGAAGCAGCAAAGTTATTCTGGAGTGCAGTGGGGGCTGCAGGAGCAGGTGAGAAGGTACAAAAGCAGGAATGTAGGAAGGACTAAGTCTAGTGAGTCACACCCCTGGGGAGGGCTGGAAACCTGTGGCTGATGTGATGGTAAAGCCTTGGGGAAAAACGTGTTGAAGTGACAAACCATGAGGATGGCTTTGACAGCAGCATTTTCAGCACAGCTTGTGTGGGGAAAGGTTGAAGATGGAAGAGGCAGAAGAAGGTTGGAACAGTCCAGAGGGAAGAGAAATGTCTGTCCAGAAAATTATATCTCCTATTCTTTCTCTGTGGGATTCTGGTTTAAAACTTAGCAATTATTTCCCGGAGCCTGTCTTGCTGCATCTCTTCCTGGTGGATCTCTGATTATTTCAAGCTTCACAATGTTTCTCTTTCAGGGAGGACTCTGACAAAGTTCTTCTGCTCAGTCGCTTGTTTTCAGTAGAGGTAGGAACATAATATATTTGAGACCTTCTGTCTACTGCCAAATGGGAATGTAGTTGGCCTGGGAGTCAAAATTTATAAAGCGAAAACAGCCAATCACCTAAAAAATCCTACAATCATTTATTTCCTCATAAAAATGTGATAAAAATAGCAAAATATCTGAATTTGCTCAACAGCTTTTAATTATCAGTCCAATGCACTTTAATGAACTACATATTGTATATTTCCCTTTACAACATGGCATATTTAACTTCATGTTTTTGAGATAAAACCGTGCCATAAATGGCTTTTTGTGAACCAAAAATTAGGAGGAGAGCTCTGAGAATTAATGTATCATGTTGCTGGCTACTGTTTTGGTTCTCTTATTGGGTCAACACACTGCTTCCAACCCAGGAATGACTTCTCTGAGGGATGGTGGCACTTCTGCAGAGCAGGTGGTTGAATAGAGAGTTTGAAAATTTGATAGCACACACTGAGGTGTTTGGATGAACTGGTCATCTGAAAACAAAATCAATAGGTATGCACCTCTAGGGAATAGTAAACAAAGTTGGAGTCATTCCTAATTATTGGGATACAGCTTTGTCATCAGCTCCTTCTCTAGATACTATTATTTATAGAAATAATTATTATGCAGCATTTAAATTTGGGATGCGCACGGTTCTTTAATTGGGGGCTGAACTTGTGTTTGGCGATCTGAATTCCTACCCTTACTCATCTGTCTATCATTTATAAAGATTATATATCTGAAACGTGACCTGTACATAATTATAATTAATTAAGTCGCCAGCAGTATGCTGAAAAACTTGCATTTAAATCAGGGGTTGAACAATTAAAGCAATTAGCAGAACTGACTATTTGCAATATGGCTTCTTGAAAATGTGGAATAATTGCTAATCTTCCAGGCAGAGATGAACAGAACATCAGCCTGGTATTTAATTTTGTAAATATGAATTAGGTGAGGTGGTTCAAGTATGAAATTCTTCTTTTATTTTGTTCAAATATTCAGAATAGTCACACCAACAACACACAGCCCAGCGGATTATTTCAGGGCACGGTAAAATCAGGGTGTCCACATGAATCCTCGAGCTATTGAAACATTCCCCTCTCTTGGCTTTCATCATTTTTATTTATAATCCTTAATTTGTGTGGTCGGGACGGTGCCACTCGGGGAGTAACAGTCCTTCTTCCACGCCCGGTGCTTGTCCGTACGGATGTGTACAAGCTGCAGCACACCACCCTGCCCACTTCATGCTTCCCTGAGCAAGCTCCCTGTTGATTATTTATTTCAGGAAGGCGTGAGGGAATCCAACACCCACGCTTGGCAAACTCACCTCTCCGTCACCGCACGGGCTGGGGCCGGAGCGAGCACGCCACGTGTGGGAGAAACTAAAGAGGAGGAGATCCAGCGTGGAGAAACCAAGCCCAGCCTTCCCTCCTGCCTCCCCAGCTTTGGATGGGGCTGCCAAGGGCTTGCTCAGCCCCAGCCCAGCCTGGAGGAATCCTGCTTGCAGGCAGATGGCCTAGATAAGGTTGTCTACCTGGAAGAGCTGGGTGCTCACAGCCTCCACCTGGGGAAAGGCAGGTGGGTGACTCAGAGCAGCGTTGGGATGGGAAGGTATCCAAGGAAGCCAGCCCTGGGGGAGCAGAGCCTTCCCCCCAGCCTCACAGGGCAGGGGGTGGATGTCTTACTCAATGCCGTCATCAGGTGGTGATGGATGATCCCATCTCTGTCTTTCCCAATTCGGTTGCCGCAAAAAAAAAAAAACAACCCACGTGTCATGATACCAACGAGTATCAATGGGGCGCCTTTCAGAGAAAGGGATGGGGAATTCCAGGGGCTGGGGTGGCACTGGCTACTCCTCTCACAGTCCCAGCTCAGGGATGGAGAAGGGGCTCCATGGGCTGGGGATTTAGGGGTGAACTGCAGGTCCTCATAGAGGATGGGCTGTAGCTCCAGCTCCAGCTAAATGGGTACATGGATGGGATGTGCTGCAGCCCCTGATGCCTCTGGAGCTCCCAGCTTCTCCTCTCTGCAGCTGAACCAAGAGACTGTAACTTGGATTAGTGAATTTGTGTCTGTATTGTCAGGCACAGAGGGTGGGATGTGTGACATCCACAGTGTGTGGCAGGTGAGCTCGCTGGGAAACAGTCTTGATTTGACACATATTTTTGTTGTCTTTTTAAAAACCCGTGGTGTTTGTGGTGCTGGGGACCATCATACAAGACAAGTTGATTCTAACATTTAAGTGAAGGCTCAGTTAAATAATCTAGTACAAGAGCTTATGCCTCAAAAAAGTTAAGAGAATATTGGTAAATTGTGCTCTCAGGAACACACATACATTTTCCAGTTCTTAAATAATTGCTTTCTATATTTCTCCTGTATTTGTTTTTTTTCTTCTTAAATCCCATTTGAGTGAAGCACTCCAAGACTGTGGCTTGTGTGGAATTTTTGCAAGCTTAACATTGGCCACATGGACAAGGCAGCATTGGTGGGACCTTGCTGAGACACCAAACCCATCTCCCTGCCCTTTGCCAAAGCAGGGTTTGTGCCTTTAAAACAAACAGAATGGTTCAATGTCCTGTATGTGACAGGGACAGTTCAGGGACAGTTTGGAAGTATTTTTAGAAGTTGATAAAATGACACTTCATGAAACACCAATGGGGCAGCTCGAAAGAGGAAATNGGTGGTCAGGCATTGGAAGGGGCTATCCATGGAAGTGATGGAGATCTCAGGGGGTGCGAGGTGCTAAAATCTATAGAAAGGCACAGGTCTCAAATTAAAGGAAGACTTCATCATGTTCTACATTGTATATTCACTATTCTCACTCAGTCCACACCAGCAGAAGGTCTGGCCCTGTAGATGGAACTTAAATATATTGTTCTGTATTTTAACTTCAGTTTAATGGTCCTCGTGGCCCAGGGCAGGACATAGCCAGCTCTTTAGATAAAGGTGTCTTAGGTCAGTATTAGCTCAGATTTTTTTCACATCACTTACATTCACAAAGAAAGGAAAGAGTTAATATCATCTCAGCTGAAACTCTTGCTTCTTTATGAATTAAACTTGCTGAGAAGACCAGCAAAATATGATGCTGTTCAGAATGACAGCTTGCAGGCCAGCACAGGGAGAGACCATGATACTCAGCAGATTTACAGTGTGCCATGGAGTGTGTCCTTAGGATGTGGATTTCTCCATCACAGTGTGGGAAGGATCTGGCAGTTTGGTTTCCCTTGCCACTGACTCCAGATGGGATGCTCTGAGGTTCTGACTCCATGCGGAATGCTCAGTCATGGAGATTCACCCTCATCCCCAGAGCTCCAGGGAGTCTCATCAGAAAGAATAGCAGTGCAAGGATGATATTCCTGTGTATTCAGCTTGTTCAGAGAGGGGATTCAACTCCTGGAAGAAAGCTGGGGAATAGTGGCCTGCAGGAGGCTCTGAGAAGTTGCCTGGATACAGCTCCCCTCATCCACTCATCCCATCCTGAGAGCCCAGAGATAATCTGGGATGACAGAACCAATGGCCACATGTGTTTAGCACAGTCCAAAGATCCTCTGGATGGAAACAGAATTTTCAGGGAACAAAGTGGTCAGTTTTATAGACCCTCTATGCTCTTGAAGGAGTATAAAGGGGCTGCAGCAATGGCAGAAGGTGGCCTCTGTCTAAATTTAAAGGGATCATCCTTAAACTAGGACAGGCTCACCATCCCCTCCATCCCTCAATGCTCCTTCATCTGGGAACAGCAGGCCAGTGTATACTGGGAATGATATGTGATGGAGAAAGTTGTCTGTTTTGAGAGACACTACCACATTTCTTGTGTCTTTCCCTTTTCCCAGTGATGCAGTGAAGGACATCTGCCCCAGGTAAAACAGTAACCTCTGGAGAATTCCTCCTCATGCCAATGAACTCCATCTTGATCCCTCACATCTCTGGATTTATAAACATTCTTAACATATCTCTTCTTTGGGATGCATCCAAAACTGTGCTTGCTGTTCTATTACTGCTGCCTGATGGAGTTCATCACACTTTTTTTTGCTGTATTTCACTTGTTCTGATTGTCACCAAAGAACTTCCAGGGAGACAGTATTTTTTTTGTTATGATAGCTGGTGAATATTGTGTTGGGGGGAGAGAAATAAAAGTTTAAGTGGAAATTTTCTAATCAAAGTCACTGTTCCTTGTTTGTAATCTGGAAGAAGACAATGCAGATGGATGAGTCAGAGTAAGTAGTGCCTGATGTTCTTGAAAGAAGAATATATAAACACCTGAGTGATCTGATGAAATTTTCTACGTGTACTGATGACAAATGAATTTTTAAAATATTAAGTAAGAGTCTAAGAAATCTTTGGGGACCTACTTTTGGTGCTACAGTGCTGATGAAAAACATCTCTCAGAACTTGTATACGAGTTTAGACGAGATTTTAGTATGTTTGTTTTTGTTTTCTTTTCTTTTTCCAAACTGGAAACAGTTTTAACGCTGTGTGTAAGCACTCATTCATGCTTAGCTATGTGTAACTGGATTTAGAACAGTAATCCTGGCAGTGGTTTTTCTTTCCCTCTAAAATGCATATTTTCCATTTTGAAGTAGTGTAGCTAATGAGTGTTGCTATTTGTAATGAAGCCTTTTTTTTTTTTCCAGGTTGCCAGTGAATCACTTCAGGCTGTGACCTTATCTGATCTTGCTCTCTCGACAGGGCTGAGACTAATCAATAACTGGTGAGATTTCATCAGAGAGACCGTGGGTGCTGCCGGAAGCAGTTTGGTGATTAAGTAGTTGACACTCTTTCTCTCAGCCATTAATGAAACTCTGTCCCATCCAAGCCCTGATAGGACTCTTCAGCCTTTTGGACGGGATGGAAAACAGACCTTTACTGCTCACCTTTTACCACTATCTCATGGTGATTTTCATATGAGAGTGGGACTATTTATCCAGGCAGTCCAGGCCAAATTCCAGTTGTGATAGTTGTTTTCTGCCTTGTTTCCTACGGTTTCTATTTAGACTGTTATTCTTCTTTGTTCCCTCCCTCAAGGTGTTAGACTGCTGGGATGATTGCTGGGAATGCTGCCTGGTGGAGGGTGGGTGCAATTCTTCTGCCTCGAAACTTTATCAAGTATTTTGTCAGCTTCTCAAAGGGCTCCCTCTGTGAGCCACTGATAATGTCCTGTGGAAACATCTGGACAGGGTGAGCTTTTCAGCTTCCTGGGCAGTAAAGACTTCAGCTTTTGAGGTGCACAGATGCAGCCTGATCTGCATTTGATGTTCAGATCATAGACAAAACTCGTGCTTTCTTTGTCCTGTGACAACCTCTGGGAATTATTAGTGTTGGTGTTAAAGTGCGCAGTCAAACACAGAGGGGATGTCCGAGTGACTTTCTTGTTTGTTTGTTTTCGAAATGTGCAAAGACAGCCTGGAAAGCTCCTGGTGTTTGTTGTTGGTGGCATTCTCTGAATGCCTCCATCTCCCTGCTCCTCCTGGAGAAACACAGGAGAATCAGCAGCCGATCTCCTGCCCCACCTCCCGACTTCTGCTCCAGTGCTGCCCCTCCAGAAACAGAGACATCATCCAGGACATTTCTCTGAGCTAACACAGAAGTGGGACTTGGAAAGGGGAAAAGACTTGATATTCCTGGAATTTCTGGGAATCACAGACTCAGTTCCAAATCAGAAATATGTGCTGTTGAATTGAGTGCTAGGTTTTGAAATTATCAGTATTCTTCCTCCTCTCAGGTAAACCAGTCACGTTACAAAAATCACTCAGGTGATTTCTGGCATCACAGGCCAGTTCCAGTGACCACTTCTCCTTTCCCAGTTTGGCTGCTGGCTTTGCCTGGGTTGCTTTTGTAGCAAGAAAATTCAGAGGCGTAGGAGGAGACACTGGCTTTCTTGAGCTGGAGCTGCATCTGCTCAGACAAAGCCAGACAAAACCAGAGCAAAATAAACTTATCAGAATGAGATTGCTTCAAGATGATGTGAGCTGTTTTAATTTCTGTGGGGAACACAAGAATCCCAACCCCTTGGCTGAAGCCTGGGCTGTGGATGCATGACTTCTCCTGGCCAAATGGAGCTCATCCCTGCTTTCCCCATCCAAAATTACCCCTAGTTGCATCTCCTGGTGGACCTGTTCCTTGTGCAGGGGTGGGGATGGGAGGACTAAAACCTGTTTTGATCAAAATGAGCAGGTGACCTTGCACAACACAGAGAAGATCTTTGCTAATTGGATCCATGAAGTCCTCAAGGAAGGTCTGCCTGGTTCTTCAGGAGCTTTGACATGTTTCATCCGAGTTTGGAGAGCTGACCCTTCTATGCCTCAACTGTCCTTGCAGATAAACTCTGAAAGGCAGATGGAAGCTGTGGCAGGGCAGGGGCAGGTTGGATCTCAGGCCAAGGTTCTTCCCCCAGAGGGTGGTGGGGCACTGCCCAGGCTGCCCAGGGAATGGGCACGGCCCCAAGGCTGCCAGAGCTCCAGGAGCCTTTGGACAACACTCAGGAACAGCCCGGGAGTGCTGGGGGGAACTGGGCAGGGCCAGGAGCTGGACTCAATGATCCTTGTTGGTCCCTCTCAGCTCAGGACATTCTGTGCTTCTATCATCCATGTTGTGTCCAGCCTCTTGCTGGCTGTGCTGGGTGGATTTACATCCTGAGCATCCCCCTGTACCTCCCAATACCTCCCTGCAAGGTCATCCTGCTGGGCCTGTTTGGGCACACATTGTTTTTGTGGGGTATTGTCACCACGAGAGTCCCAATGGAAATTTTTGTTCCCTGTGTCCTGTGTAAACATAGGAGAACAAGTAGACCCTGCCCAGAAGAACTGTAAATAATGAAGCCAGAGAAAGGTCATGGCTTGTGTTGTGTCTAGATGGGAAACTGAGTCAAAAAGGCTGAGCAACTTGTCTGTCTGCCTGAAGGAGCTGAGGAATGAGCCTGGATCTCCTTCCAGTGACCCAACAGAAGCCCCCCCATCAAAGCTACCCAGGGCCTGAAAATGATCATCTCCCTGAATGTGTCCCCAGTGCTCAGGACCAATTATTTCCTCATCCAAAATCTCCTATAGTTTTAAGTAATGGCTTTATTTTTAGATCAACACAGCCTCAACCGCAATTACATTTGTACCAATCAAGTATGTGGTAATTCTCATGGACCTCTGACTAGTCCTGTAGTGTAAGAATTAATTTGAGGGGTTGGCAGAGGTGGAATGGCAGGTGTTCCACAGGAGCATGTCACTGAGGTTTCACCTGCCCCAGAAAGCCACCAGAAGGTGATGTCCCAAGAGAAGAACACTGGGCACTTAAGGAGTGGTGGCTCAGGGTCCTTCTGTTTCAGAAGGGATCCTCCAGCACTGACCATATCTCAGCCCTAAGTCATGACAGGGAGCACATTTTTAATGCTGCTTTATTAGAGAGTCAGGACCATTTGTGGGATTGGTGTGGGAGTAGAAAAATTGTTTTCTGATGAGGAACTGAGTGGAAGTTTGTTGGCATCTCGTGTAGTGGCTGTTTTATACGTAAACTTGAAACCAAACCAAGCAAAAGGAGTGAAACCATCCAAGGCCTAAAATGTCATCTGGCAGCAGGGAGGGCTGCAAATACCAGATTAGGAGAGCCCAGAACCAGCTGGCTGCTGTTCCTGCTGGAGTCAGTGCTCACCAGACATTCCAAAGCTGGCCATAAAGCCTGTCTAAGCTCACTTGCTTAAGCTCCTATGGTCACTGCTACTCATTTTAGGATCACTAGCAAGCATGAAGGGTGCTTCTGTTTAGCTGTGGGAAAGAAGGCAGGGGAAAAGAGCACAAAGCCAATAATTTTAGTGTCCTTTCTCCTGTGGGCCACAGCACAGACCTAATTCCAGCTCCATCTGGAGTCAGCTGCAAGATTTTTGCTGGTTTTCAGCAGGACTAGGGTGAAACCAAAGTGTAATGACAAGTCACAAGGGTTATATTAAAAACTAGTGCATGCTCCCTGAGAAAACAGCTGTGGTGATTTAAGAGCTTCTTGCCTCTTCTATCCCTCAGACAGAGGTTGCTGCTCCCAAAATGGTGCCAGTGGAAGGGAATTTGAGATCATGCTCTGCTTCACAGCCTTCACATAACCCTTTTTTCCTGGCAAAGAAGCCCACTTGGAGCTGCAAGCTGTGAACAGAGCAGACAAACTACTGATACATACACATACACATGGCTGCTGGCACCTCTCCTGCAGGATGCCCATGTCCAGCAGAAGGGTGGGCCAGCCAGATGGGGTGATAAGAACCCCACATCAGCAGGGTTTGTCAGAGCCCACAGCCAGAGCCTGTCATTGCCCATTGTTCCCTCTGCTGAAAGCAGTTGTGCCCATTGCACGTCTCCATACTGGTTTTGACTTAAAAACCAGACCTGGAACACAATGGATGCAGCTTGTTGCTCAGGAAGTGTTTCTTTTTATACCCTGAAGCAGAGGAGGAGGCTTTGTTGCTTTGTTGCTGTTGCAGCAGCAATATCCTGACACACTCACTGTGGTGATGAGCAAAGGAAGTTTCGTTCTGAATATAGCAAATCTCACACTACACACTTAACCCCTGGAGGCCTGGAAGCATCCAGCACATGGGAAATAATCCCAGCTGCCATGGGGAAGGCTGAGTTTTAAAGGCCACCCTTGGAAGATTATCATTAAACCAAACCTTAGGCAACTTTGGACTCGGAGGGATCAGTGTTTGCACATCTGTGGTTTCAGTGACCTCGACAGAGCTGTTTCCCAGTATAAGTAAAATCAGAAGTGGAACTTGCAACGACAAGAAAATGTGTCTTTGCACTGTACTCCAGGCAGATGAGTGAGTTCATGTCTCCTGTGCACTTTACTCTATCTCCTTTAATGTCTTTTTTTTTTTTTTTTTAACTTGATGCTAAAGAAGCGGAGGGTTTCTTCAGCTAAAAAGCTCACAGCTCTTGGCATCCTGCCCCATGACATTTACCTGGAGCTCTTGCAACCTTCTGCGACATTAGTTTTACTGCTGAGTGTGTGATTGATGTTACCCAGTCCCAAATGTGCTCATTATATCATTCATTCTGGTTCTTTCTGAGCACTGGTATGTGCCCACCTCAGGAGCTCTATGTAATATATACCTCCATATATTTTCTTTAGTTGTATGGACCATCACTAGGGATTATGGTGGGTTTTTTTTTTTTTGATCCTGCAAAGTGTGAGAATCGGAACAACCCAGGGCAAAGAAGGAAAAAACAAAGAGAAAAGATATTAAGGAAGAACTGCAGGCTGTGTTGTCTTTGTGAACTTAGCAGACTGAGTAGGCTTTTATGTATTTCTTTTCTTCTAGTGATGCTGCTACCAGATGGCTGATTTACAAGTCAAAAACTTCAACCATCCAGTAGTTCTACCTCTTACTTTCAGAAGTCTTGGTGGATCATGCTAATGGGGCCCATGGAAATCCACTTCAGATGAGAGACTGTGGGGTGGAGAGACTGGGAGATCTGTCTTGGTGCTTATTAATTCCACTGTGGGTCCCATCCCAGTGGCAAAGACTCCCGTATGGAATGGAAAACCTGAATTAACACAAGGTGGGTGGAATGTATAGCAAATTACCTCTAGAAAAATACAATTTACATCACTCATGGTTTAGGGTGGATGCATTTATAGCAAGAGGGGATTTTCCTCCAGTTGTCTCCAGGAATTTGAGACATGGTTTCATTTTTCTTATAGTCAAGCTTGTTCAGTAAATAGCATAAACATCAGGACCAAAGTAATACCTCATCAAATACTGTGAAAAGGATGAAGACATTTAGATGACACATAAATATACTGAGTTTTCAGCCACGATATGCAGTGAACTACTTTCAATGGAAAATCAAGGCTTTCAAAGCAATTCATTAAGCATTTCCATTTTAACACTTCCTCAAAGTCTATTGCAGCAGAGAACATAGAGCTCACTGTGCTTCTTCAAACCAAGACACAAAATACTCAAGAATTTCTGCTATGAAGCAACAAAATCCCTCCAGGACAAAAACGAAACCTTTTTGTCCCACAAAATTGATGACACGGCTAAAGGGCTTTTCCAGTTTGCTGTCAAAGTAATGGGACACCTTCACTGTTGATTTAAATGCTGTGTAATTAACTGAAGTTTGGTTTGGTTTGATTGTTTATCCTCCCAAGTTATTTTAGTCTGGATAAAAGCGTCCCCTCCACGAAATGAAATTTGGCCAGTTGGGCACATGCTGGTCCTGCTCTCAACCATGTATCATGCTAAGGATGCTGAGGGGTTTATCCTGGGAGTCTCTGCAGGATTTGAGTTGTTTTTTTACAGGAGTATTATCTCAGCATACAGGGTAGTCAGGGGAAGTCATTTATCATAGAATATTTTGAGTTGGGGGGGACCTTAAAGCTCATCTCATCTCACCTCCTGCCATGGGCAGGGACACCTTCTGCTAGACCAGGTTGCTCAGAGCCACATCCAGCCTGGCCTGGAACACTTCCAGGGATGGGGCATCCAGAATACTTTACCTAAGATTGGTTTAAAAGGCACTAAATGCAAGTGAAGAGCTTCTTATCCAAGTGGGCCTCAAGCAAAAGGCACCACTCAGGATCCGTGCTGAGCACAAAGGACAATCCCTGGGTGTTTCTTTACAAGCTACTTATTTTTGTTTCATTTATTAATAGCTTCACTGGAATTCCTTTCATAATCAGATTTTAGGGGAATAATAGTACCAAGAAAAAGCCAACATAAGCAGCCTCCCATCCTGCCCTTTACAAATAAAAATTAAAAATAAAGTCCACCAATAACAGTTTGTTCTTTGGTGAGGGGCTAATGGGACACAGAACGTGGCATGCTGGAACAGCAACTGGAATGAAGATATTATCATAAAAATCACTAAGTCTTGACTTCATTAAAAACTATTTAATGGGATCAACATATTTTCCTGGCCAAAATTTCTAAAGTTATGTAATAAACTCTGTGTGCCTTATCCTCCAGGGTTATTTCCACACTCTATTAACAGGCTATAGCAGGTTTTTAAAATATGCAGCATGGTGTGGTGTGTACCTGGGAACAAGGAACAGAAAGTTCTTTTAGAGATTGTATGTACATATGTCTGTAGGCTGCATGAGCTTGCCTAAACAATTCACACCATTATCAAGAGGATCTTGGCAAAAACAAGAGAAAAAGAGATTCAGTGAGTTGCATAACCAGCACATATCTCTTTCCTTTTTAAGCAATGGCTGCTTCCACTTAACAAAAGATATTTGAAGCATTCCATAAAAACTGCTAACAAAATCAATTCCCATGGCCTCTTCAGGAATGGGATTGATTACATGTAGGATGCTGAAATGTTGGCTTCAGTTGTCTAATATTCTGGGTAATTGCACTCCTGGAGATTTCAGACTTTAATATTTTTAAATATTTAGTTGTAAAAGGTAGCTACAGAAAGAATTAAGTTAGGAAGAAAAATGGAAGGGCAAATAGCATTTTTTTTTTCCCAGGCTGTCTCTACTGTAACTTTAGGAAGCAATACACATGGAAATCCCCCTAAACAGCAACTGAACATGCACAGATCTTGTATTTCTGGATTTATATGGATATTTCAGAATATTGGAGTAATCAGACCTGTTCAAAGGGTGAGTGGAAGTGAGAATGCCAGTGTTGCAGCCTGGCCATCTTCCCTAGAAAGCTGCACTCACTTTAGAAAGCTTTTGCCGCTTATTTCTTTCCCCTCAGATGCAGCAAGATTCTTGGTCAAAGTTATAGAAATGGAAAGAAATTGCCTAAATGCTTACAGCAACTTTTCACTGAGGGGACAGATGGGTGTTTATGACTCAAATTCCTGAGTGACTGAAGGTTTTGACCTAAGCATTCATTGTCTTGTAGAAGAGAAATCCCACTGCAAGAGGCCAAAAAAGCCAGATTGTCCCATCTCCAGGCAGGAGACACGCAGAGCAGGGGGCAAGGAGGGGACAAGCACATCCTCATGTTTCCTCCAGAGCATCCTCCCCACTCCTGGCAGTCACTGCACAGGGACTT
Source organism: Neodrepanis coruscans (assembly GCA_013400695.1). NCBI lineage: Eukaryota > Metazoa > Chordata > Aves > Passeriformes > Philepittidae > Neodrepanis > Neodrepanis coruscans. The sequence continues at coordinate 2,625 of VYZS01018210.1, read as the reverse complement.
CCTGGCCCAGAGGCCACGTTTGTGTTTCTGTGTTTAACAGCTCACCGTGGACTTTTCTTCCATGACTTGGACTAAGCTCCCCAGTTATATTTTTGGCTTCTGTAACATCCGATGGCAATAAATCCCAGAGTGTAGCTTTGTGCTTTGTGAAAAAGTGTGTGTGTGTGTGTGATTTGTGCCTATTTCCTCTTCTTCCCCACACCTTGCAGTGGGAAAAGCAAAGCAGGAACATCCCATGTTTGCCTCCTCCCCATCACTCAGGCAGTCATGCTCCCTCACTCTGACTATCTGTGTCACCTCATGTGACACAGTCTCCTGGCAGCTGTTTTAGTCCAATTTGCAAAAAAAAAAATATAAATCTGAACTTTTCTAGTTCTCCTGTTACAAAATGTGGGTGCATTTATATTACCATGCCCTGTTTTGTGCTACCTTGGATGTGGCTGTGCTGCTCCTCAGTGGTGTTGGGCTTTGGTTTGGTCGATGCCATTTTTTTTATCCCTGATAATGTAAGGTGTCTCTGTTCCTTTAAGCACCATCTTGGAATAACAGCACTGGAAAATGCAAGGCAGGCTTGAAGGGAGTCTATCTTTTATGTGCTGAGTTAGCTCCTCTGCTAGCCAAGACAAGAAAGCTCTGGAAGCAAAGTGCTTTGTCCAGAGGGGAAGAAGTCTCTTCTATGCCTTTCCCACAGTTAAGAAACAGCTTTTGTTGACTTAGGAGAAAAGTCACTTACATAATCTATGGTCAGAAAGCTGGGCTGGCGTGTTTTTGGATGACTGGGTTGAACAAAGAGGAAAAAAGATCAAAATTTCCCAGCTGACCCCAGAATAAAAACCTCCCATTAGGATGGCACTTATTACATGGCTACTGTGTAATTTGGTTTTGTACTGACTCCTTAAATTGAGATTATCTTTATGTAACTGCCATTCATTTGTAGATGGGTTTTCTTGCAGAAGATGCATCACTGTCACAGTCTCATGTCTGGAAATACATACCATAGAATCATGGAATCACAAAATTACCTTAAAGATCATCCAATTCCACCTTCTACATGGGCAGGGACACCTTCCACCATCCCAGGTGGCTCCAAGCTCTGTCCAACCTGGCCTTGGGCACTTCCAGGGATGGGGCAGCCACAGCTTCTCTGGACAACCTGTGCCAGGGCCTCACCACCCTCACAAGAACGATTTTTTCCCATATATCCAACCTAAATTTCCCCTCTTTCAGTTAGAACCCATTCCCCCTTGTCCTGTCACTGCAGTTCCTGATGCAGAATTCCTTTCCATCTTCCCTAGAGGCCCCTTCAGATCCTGGAAGGTGCTGTGAGGTCTCCAAACAACCTTCTCTTCTCCAGCCTGAACAGCCTCAACTTTCTCAGCCTGTCTTCATAGGGGAGGTGCTCCAGTGCTCTTACCAACTTCATGGTCTCCTCTGCTCTCACTCCAACAGCCCCATGTCCTTCTTATGTTGGGGGTACCAGAGCTGTCTGCACTATTCCAGGTGGAGTCTCACAAGAGAAATGTCTCATGTCTCCAAATGCCTTTCCCAGCTCTCCATAGAGAACTGTTCTGCTTCCTTCTCCCTGGCACTGCTCTCTCCTTTCCCTGTATTTTAGGGGAGCAAAGGGTGCATCCACCCTGCTCTTTGGAGAGTGGTTTTCCAGTCTTTCACCATTGGGCTTGTGTGGGAGAGGCTGCCAGGGGCAGCTGAGGAGGACAGAATTCCGTGGGCTGTAGGTGCTTCCTAGCTTGAGCAGGTCTCCCTGATGGTTCTTGGAACTTTGTTGTCTTGGCAATAGGACTGGAAACCCCACAGAGGTACCAACCAAACACAGTTCCTTCTCCTGCCTTGTTACACGTGCACTCTTTTGCTGTGAAAACCAGAAAGAAGTGATGCTCTAGGGATGAGGAACTCCATCCAGCCCAGATCTGAAGACATTGGCAGCTTCAAAAATGGGGAAAAGACTGTCAGGCAGACTTGTTCTGCATGTGTGTAGTGGCTATTGGTGGGCAAAGAACCGTATTGGCTTTGCTGGGTGTGAAGTAGCCAGTTTTATTTTTTGTTAAAATTTTTATTTTTACTTCACCTCTGACAGTCTTGAGAAACTTTCCAGAACACATGTTGTAAACCATAGCCTTGATCTGTGCAGCTGCCTGTGTGCCAGCATCTTCATGAATTTCTGGCCATGTGTGGAAGCAATCAATGGGTCACTGAGTGTGTTTGTGTGGGATGGGCAGGATGAGCTGTAAAGATTACACAACTTTTCTCCTGAAGTGTCTTCAGAAGTGATGGGACCCAGGAACCATCTGCCTACTCACGAGCTCCCCTTAACAGCACCTCAATAAACTCCCCCAAAAGTCCACCACAGTCCAGCTCTGTGCATTTTTTGTACAGACACATTCAAAGCTTTTCCTCTGTGTAAGTGAAGACTTTGGTCACAAATGGAAGAAAAAAATTTTGTGACAGAAGGCTGGGAGAGCAATTTCTCTGTTCCAGATCCTTGTGTGAGTCTATTCTGAGGCTACAAATCTACCTATATTTGGGAATATTTGCTTTGATAAAGTCTTTAGGTGCAAGTTTTACACTGTGCTGTTGGACATCTCAGCACATCAATGACATGATTGT
>VYZS01018209.1:15925-28582 GCA_013400695.1 Neodrepanis coruscans | reverse complement strand
AAAAAAAAAAAAAGCAAGGAAAACAAATATCTTGGATTTCTAAACCCTCTTCACAACTCTGACTCACTACTTTGGAGAGTGCATGATATTGATCTGCAAGTTCATGGCCTGGCTAACAGCTGTTGTGTTTTAGTCCAAGTATCAGTTTCCCACAACCCTAACTTTATCAGAAGTTAGCAAACTCACAACCAACCCTTACAACCCAACTACTAGAATTTAAAAATTAATGTCCTTTGTGCGTGCAGTCCTGTCTAAACTAAACTGACTGCACTCACCAAGAGCTTCTGCAGTGAGCCCCCATGTCAGCACTTAGCAAGTCACCAAGGACTTGACCTTTCAAAGCTGGAGCCCCAGTGGCAAACAACTGTACAGCTGAATCCACACTTCACAGAATTGTTGAAGCATTGGACTATGCAGCTATAAACTGGAAGAACAAACAGAAGAACTGGAACAAGATAATAGAGTTGCTCCTCACTAGACATCCTGTCACATACCATGGTTATTTTTCACTGTGTTGGAGACAAGCCTGGACTGTTGGGGTGCACTGGACTCAGGTTCCCCTTCTACTCTCTAACTTTCCTCTTACAACCAAGAACAGGCACAGGGCTAAGGAGGAGTTTTCATGTCCTGGGAACTCTGACACTGCTATCAAAAGCACCAAAGTCATGCCACTCTGTTGATAAAAGTTATCAAGCTCTCCCTCAGAAGTTTTTGGGCTGTTTGCCCTGTCTCTGCTCCATACCTTCCTTGCCCTGATGTATGAAAGTCTTTTAGTAACTTCCAGCCAGTATTTATTCACAGTCAGATAGTAACTATGTGACGTACCAAACACAGTCCTTTAAGCAAATTGCAACACTCTACAATTGTGCATTGGAATTTATCCTCCTGGTGCATTTAAAAACACTAACATGCCCTTGCTAAACTGACACCCTGCTCTCACACAGGTCCCAGTAACCCTGCCTCAATCCCAGCTAAGGTTGTTCTCTCTGGAGCTGTTGACCAGCTGTGTATACAGCCTGTCACTGCTTCACTTACTGAAGCTGCCAGCTTTAGTGGGTCAAGATAACTCTGAAATTCGCACTCATCTACAGCCAGTACAGCATCTCAGCCTGAACGGGGTTCCCCTGTGCTGCTGCAAAGTAGGCTCTACTCATTAGCAGGAGGACATGGAAACAGGGAACCTGATGGTATAATTTCACCAAGAACAAGAAACCATGCAGAGCAAATTTGGCAGGGATTTACCAAAAGCTTAAACTGTTGGTCACAAACTGACCTCTGCAGAGTATTCCAGACAAATTCTTGTAAACTTCTCTACCACAATTTCCCATTTCCTGGGCTTATAGGGTTAGTTTTCATGAATGTCCCTGAATCATTATTTACAATAGTTTGTTGTTGGAATTTCATTGCTCTCGCATCAGGGCACATTACATACAGAACAAAGTGCCTCCAGGTGCTCAGTCACGGGACTGTTTGCTGGACAGTGGTGTGTTTATTGAGCAGAGCCTTATCACTATTACATCTGTAGTGTCAACAACACAGTGGGAATGGCATAAGACCAAAAAGAAACGGGCACTCCTATCGAAATGACTTCAGCCTTATGTACACAGCTCAGGGAGAACAGGCATAAAAAACTACAGCACAAGAACTGTTCTGTGGTAGCTCCTCTGGGGCCACATTCAGTGTGCAACAAGCACCTCTGTGCAAGGCACCTCAGTCTCAATATATTCCAGCACTTATTTATTGAGAACTGTTTATTGGCAAGCCTCAAACCTCAGTCACACTGATGAGCCTAAAAAGAAGCCTTTGTTGCTTTGCACACCGTATTGGAGCAAATAGCTACAGGACAAGGCTCTCAAGAACAGGAGGAACTGGTCCAACTTGCTCATCAGGGATGCAAGACTTCTCTGTCCCTGCTACACACAGAGTTTTGCAAACACTGCTGCATTTATAAAAGCAACAGAGCTGCTCCCTTCCAAGCTTTCACTCAGCAGGAAACGCTCTGTGCCAGCACTGCTGTTGCTGGGCTCTTCAGGAAAAGCTTGAGAAGCTGTGAAATGTATGACGAGGGCTGGGTGATTGTGTAGGAAGAAAAACCATGCAGAGAGAACATGTGTGGGATCAGAGCTTGTACATTACTCAGTTATATTTCTTATGCCTGTTTTGGAGGGAAAAGTGTGCTCACATAATTTGCATGAAGATTAGTGGTATTGTTATTTACTAGCTTTATACTGCTGTGAACAAAAACAGGCCCATGGCAGTCTCTTCCAGGCTTCAAGGGAAGTAACCGCTTTCAAGTCACACACCTGTGAAGTCCTGAAGCCACATATGTCCAACTTCAGTTCACCCTCAACCTTCATCCACAGCTGCTGTCCAGCTTGCTACTGGCACAGAGGCTGCAGAGAAACTCATGCAGGGCAGGAAGCCTCACCACCTCACCAAAGGAGAAGAGGTTAGGTGATGTCACATAAGGCTATAACTGTAAACTCACATCCCACAGTCAAACCACTTCCAAGAAGGAAAGAATGGACTCCTATATTCATTGACATGCTTTTAGGGTCTATAAATTGGACTCGTACTTAAGGTGTCATGCGGATCAAGGTCATCTATACCAAGCCTACCCCAGGCCCCACTTCATAACACCTCTGGGATGTTGCATGGCAAACCGAAGACAAGGACTGACCCGGAAGAAGATTAATGCAGATTTTGGGGCAGGTCAGATTTGTGCTCCAGCTCAGCACCGGTTATACCTGCAGAGCAGAGGAGACTGCAGTAAGCAGCCAGGGCCTGTCACCTCTTCATTAGCAGGGTCACCAGCAAGGTCTGCATGAGCCAGGCTGTGGCAGGAACACAAAAAAGGGATCAAGCTCTGGCCATTTGATGCCCTTTACAGACATTCAAGGACAAAGACACAGACACTTGTGGGCTTGCTGCCACTCACTGCTTTTTATGGGATGCAGAGTTAAAGCCTAATCCTCTAGCCAGTCTTGGTGTCCTTCCATGTGCTGCCACAATAACAGCAAGACAATTGTCCTCACTGACCCGGGTGCAACACTGCCTGACTGCCAGCCACACACTGTCAGAGGCCTTCAGGCTTTTTAACCCTCCTTTGATGGTACAGAGATAGAATGACCTGGTCAGTGGATGGCCTGCTCCGTAGGAAGGATTCTGCAAGCAAAAGATCCCCACATACCTTTCTCTGGTTCCTTCAGGGTCCTCTTCACAAAATCCATGGCCTGAGCCACCTCCTGATCACTGCACACATCCATCTGTAGCACTTTCATACGGTCTGACTTCACGTTCTTCAGCTCCCTGGCTCCATCTCCATTCTCATCCTGTTCAGCAGAATAGAAAGGTGTCCTACTAAGATGGACCAAGAACAGTAATGTAGCTTGGGGCCAGGTGTGTTGACATGGACAGGAAATAGAAGCTACTGACATTATACACAGAGGTGTAAACCTGGTGCTCAAGTAAGCACAGGATTTGCACAAACCAGCTTGCCATCCTCCTATTCACTCCAGCACCACTTCTATAACTGCATCAATGATCCACTGCCCCGAGGGGCAGCAAAGCCTATCCTGCTGTTGGCTCCTTGCATGCTGGGTTCACATCCATAACATGGTGAAATACTGTGCCAGCCTGGGACAACTATGGGTGACTCCACTGCCTCAGTCTCCATGCTCTCCAGGTAGTATAGCAAATACTCGTATGGAAACTAGAGTCAGATATTCTAGGCTTAAAAACAAAAGGCTAATTAGGCACTGTACTCATGTCATCCCAAAATATTGCCCAAGTTCTAATGAAACAGTATTGTCAGTCCACTTTGAAAACAAGACAGTGGCACTGCTTTGGCATAGCTAACAGCAAACAGTCTGATACACAGGATACAGCAGGAAACATCCACAGCTGAACCTATGTGATATCGTGCTCTTACTAGGCAGCAGCACAAGAATACATGCTCAGTGGAGATCTGCTACACAGCAGTGTGATTACAGATATGAGGCACAAAAGGAGATTCTGGCTAAGGAAGAAAGATGTTGGTTGTGCTTTTTTTTCATGCTATAAGCAATAAGAACCTGATGGCTCTGCTTCTTTTTCTACCCTTTTCCTTTCTTTCCTCCTCACCCCACTGCTATAACTAGAGATTCTCTTACTGTTGCAGAGTTTTTTGTTTAGTCAAACATGAACACAGTTAAAATTTCAAATTTTATGTAGTCATTTCCATGCAGGATTGCTTCCCAAGCCTTACAGCCTTGCTGAGGTGATAAATAACAAATAAAAGTGAAAAGAGCACAGATTAGCTATGCAATTCCACAGCAGGCTTGAGATTTAATTCACAAAACTATACACTGAATCACAGGCTCTGCCTCATTAGGGAGGAAGAAGTTATGAATTGGTGAGTCACCACTCCTGGCTGCCACTCTTCCTCTAGCGCTTGATATCAACCCCCATAGCACAAGGGCAAATGAGGTGAGCAACCCTCCCACAGTCACCTGCTCAGCTGCCTCTGCACCCAGGCAGATATCAAAAAACACATAACCACTTAGTTTTTTATAAGTATCTCAGGCTATTTAATTAATATTGTATACAACATCTCATCTCCACCTTCAGTCCAGTGAACATGTAATGAAGGACAAGAGCTGAAATGTCCAACACAGCCTTGTGCAAAATAAGGCAGCTCTCTTAAAAATCAATAAATAGTTACACTGACATCATGACAATAGAAGGAATGGAATCCTGGCCCCATGGCTGCATGTCATTTCACAACTCTCTTGTTTCCTGGTATCACAAGAACAGCAAATAAAGCTTGAAGCTTTTCTACTACACATCAAATGTGGTGCTGTGCTGCACTGGCCTCTTATCCAGCCATGAAAACAATCTCTGAAAGTGACGTTGCAAGTAGTCAGTAACGAAGTCACCAAAATATTACATTCCCCTTGAAACAGATGAGATTTGGATGATACCTCACTGGATTTCAGGAAGATACTCTTGCATTTCACTGAGTTACACAAAGCAACTTTCATCTACTCAACAGTGAACAAAGTGGACCTAATTCGGCTTGTAAAGAGAGAGCTTCATTGTATCTATATAAAAACAAAAACATAACTGTATCTGTATTCAAGTGCCAGTTGTCATTTCAGCACTGAAAACACCTTTCTCTACATATTTTTTTATTTTCCACAATACTTATAAACTAAACAAGAAATATTTCCACTGTTTTTTTTAAGAAACAAAGTCATAGGACAGCATTTATACAACGGTATAAATGTTTTGTATTGTTCATATTGAAATGAATTTTCCCCCTATCACCAATGCAACTCTATCTGCAAAGTTACTTTCCTAGCTACAATATATTCATTATTGGCAAAACTTTGATTTTGGAGGACTGACTTCAACACACAATATCAATTGGAACCACTTTTCATAGTTGCATAGTTGCAGACACCACCTCAGCCTCTATAAAACAAATTGCTTAACTCTTTTGTCCAGAAAACCTCTTCACAAAGCAGTCATGTATTTTTAAGGAAGCAAGTGAATATCGTCTTATCTTCTATGGTCTTCAGGGGCTGTAAGCACATTCCCCGTTCCCTAGAAGTACCACATGGTAATTCCTCCTTGTTTTTCATACAGTAGATTTACTGGCTGGGAAGACACTTGGAGAAGTTCCCACAGGAGCAGCCAGGCTGTCCTCCCTGCGATGACCTTCATGACCTCGGGACTCACCAGCAGGATTCATGCAGCAGCATGAATAGAGTGAGGTCCTGGCAGCAATGGACCAACTGTCCAACACCCAACGCACCAACAGCCTCTCTCCCTCTCTCATTACTTTGTCTGATTTTTGTCCTCTCAGAGAATCTCCCAGCTTCACCTTCACAAGTCCATCAGAGTTGAAAGCAATCCTGTTCCAGACCAACCTCCTGCCTAAGCACTCTTCAGAGGGCTTCAGTAGGACTTTGCTGTTTCCTCCCAGCTATCTCCTTTCCCCTGGTTATCCTGCCCTCACAGCCTTGCAGGGCTCTGCCTGCCCACCCCACCCTGTGCCTAACTGGGGCTGCTCCCAGCCAGAAAGCCCAGCAACCCCACAGTCCCTCTCTACCCAGCTGAGGAACCTTGCTCCAATTTTTGGCTGCTACCCGTTCCTTTTGCTCACTGCTCTCCCCTGTTCTGGTTTGGACGGTCTCAATGCAGTGGTGCTGAGGAACAGGCAGATCACTTAGGCACTTGATAGCAGAGAGCCTTCCTGTAACACACGCAACCAGGGCTTTTTCCAAGGGAAGCTCATAGGATTCAGGATTAGGTTCTGGCAAGCACTTGGGCACCTGCAGTGAGATGTCAGGGGGAATCAGGAAGCCACAAACACAATGCTGAACACCCATGGATCCAGCCAGCTTGCTCCATCTGTGACAGTTCCTCCCCACCCTGCTGCTGCCTATCCACCCGCTCCCTTCCTGCATTTCCTGAGCGGAACACCTCGTGCTTGTCATTACTGGATTTCACGTAACTGATTTCAGACTCCATCCAATGTCACGATCATTTTGAACCCCATTCCCCAAAGAGCCTACAGTCTTCTCTGCCTGGTTCTGTGCATGTTTTTTTCCAAGTGAAAACTTTCTTCCAGAGGGCACTTCCCAGAAAATGGTCCTGGAACTGAACAGCAGACACTTTTAGCATAAGTTTGCTCACGAGACAATCATGAGGGATTTTAAGAAAACCCTTATTCAGGATAGATACATTTCTTCCTTCCCCTTTAACCACTCTACTGCTTAGCCAGAATGAGATTACACTGATACAGCACAGTCTGTTCCCAGTAAACTTACACAGACAGCGTGCATTACACTATGATCCAGTCATTTGTAAAACTGACAGAACAGTGTGTGGAAACTTCATGTAGTGCATTGAAGGTGAACTGTCTGGTTGCCAGTTCCAAAGGTCTACCTCCTTTGGGAAGAGAAGCACAATAGCTGCCTTCTTCCAGCATTCTGGAAATCTTCTGGTTTCCAGGTGCTCTTAAAAGTATCACCCATGGGACAGAAATCACAACGGCTCATCTTTAAATGTCCTTCATATATTTCATCAGGTCTGGTGAACTTGAACACATCACGTTCTTTACCTTTTCTTGCCTGCAGTCCTCATGACAACTGCTGGCAATAGACATATGAAACCAACTTACTCTTTTCCTCAGTAAACTCAAAAGAAAATAAGACAATCATTATTTCAACTTTTGCTGTACTTTCTACTTTTCAGGTTATTTTATGATCTATTACTGTGTGCTTTTCCATCTTAATCTTAATATATTAACAGAAACTTTCTCTGTGGACTTATTTGCCCTTGCTAAATGTAATCCCTTATGCATTTGATCCTTTCCAGTTCTATTCCAGCTTGCCTGCAATATTCTTGTTACTCCTGTAACTTTATATTTGACTGTCTAATCATTAAGAAGCTCTTGATACACTTGACAATCTCTTATCTTATATTTAATACAAGAGCTTTTTGGTGGTTAGTGCATCAGGGATTCTTTAATTCTCTGTATAAAAGCATGTAAGTAAATGAAGATGGATTAACTAGGTGTGAACTAAGAGCCTGGCATCTGCTTTATGACAACTGCCCCCATACCTGTTTTGACCCTGCAGGGAACCTACAGCAGCTCACATCCAATAGAGCAAGTAAGCACGGCTCATTTCAGGAGGATTTACTTTCTTTATGTGGTTTCTAGTGGAGCCTGTCACTCACTGCTCTGCACTCTGCCTTCCAAAGAGCTCCCTCAACCCACCCTGTCTCCACTTTCCTTTCTGTTCCCTACATCTGCTGCTCTGCAAAGTGAGTGTCTGACTTGCTATCACCACAGAGACAGGCACCCCAAATCAGCACATGACATGATTACTGAAGGAATTACAGAGCTTCTGTATGGAAATTTCCAAAGAGTGGCAATTTTCCAACAAGACTCTCCTGCTCTCAAGTTACACAATACGTCAGCTGATAATAACTTTCCTTTCTGGTGTGGCGGAAGAACGCAGCCTCTGCCATGATCACACAGAGGGCCAACCTTTGTTTGCTCTCACCCTACACAGTACTCAAAAATCTGTGATCATCACTCCGTAAGCACCTGTGCTGAAATGGCCACCTTCAAATGGAGAAATGAACTGGTTTTGAGGCAAGAACTGATTTTGAACAATGCAAGTCAGAAATTACATGAGTTCTGACAGAAAAAAAGCATAGTAAGGGTAAAACCCCAGCTGAGATGGAAGCAGAGTTGGCCCAGTTTATAAAAAGGATTTCACAATGCTAAGTTGTAAGTTGCCTGCAAGAACAGGGACCGGAATGAGGGGTCTTCAACCCCTTCTGATTCAGTGTGTCTAAACTGATCTCTTACAAGTGATGCCACATGCCAAACATGGGTGACAGGGTGTGAGACTTACAGATGTCAGAAGCATATGGTAAATTTGTGTATTCAGCTATTCAGAAACTGAATAGCTTCTACAGAAGCTGCAGAAGCACAATTAGAAGACATTTTGGAAACAGAGCCTTAATGAAGTAGGAGAGGCAGATTGGAGACGAGTTTGAAGAGCATGTCCACAAAAAGTGACAGTGTGGAAAACAGCAACAGGGACATCAGAGAAGACAGAAAGCCATAATTACATTGCAACTTTGGCCTATCAGATTTACTGAATGTGTTGTGGTATTGCTGAGAGGCTTCCAGCAATGAACAGTGTCCTACTGTGCAAGCTACTGTACAGACATGCATTTGACAGACAAACCCTGCCCTAAAGAGCTCAGAATTACAGGAATGACAAGATGCAACAGGCAGATGAAACAACAGAAGATGTAACAATCCTTGCCCACTGCACCTCTATCAGGTCTTGGATTAGGGTAAGAGGAGGCTGCTGATGAAGATTCTTTCACTTGAGAAGAATTTTTCTCTAACCAGAGAAGAATTTTGATCAATATCACTACTCACCATGAGCAAGCATCCAGCAAAAACAGTAAATCCCTTTGCATGAAGGTGTTTTGCCAAGGCATGTCCAAACCCTTTGTCACAGCCTGTTATTAGCACCGCCTTCCCTTCAGCCTGTGTGGGGAAAGACAGTCACACGATATCATCAGACATTGCATTGCAGGCACTACCAGCACCCTGCCCCATAGCACAGGAGCCACTTGCAGCCCTGTGGCCGGGGCCAGACACTATTTAGGAGGTCCAATTCCAGATACAAGTAACAGTGGTACCTGTCTGCACATGAACCTGACCGCAGCCTATCCCCAGTAATTTCAGTGGAGCTTCTGCTGGGTCAGTCACCATGAATGAGGTGACAAGATTCCCATGCAGAAACACAGCCAGCTTCCAAGTACTGTGAAATCCTAAGTTTATTCCATTCCTGGTCTGTTACAATTTGTGTTGCCTTGGTACCTGAGCTAGAAGAGTAACTCCTTCCAAGTATCAGTAGTCAAAGGAGAACAGAAACATTTAAAAAGAAGTTAATGGTCTAACAGCTCATAGTAAGAATTTTTAATAATAAATAAAAAGCAGCATAGAAAACATCCAATTGGCAGGATGTCACTGGCCTGAAGAGTATAGCAGCTCTTTTAGCTGCCAGTGACTACTGGCTGTTCCCCACCTACTCCCACTCTATGCGGCACTTTCCATGCTGTTATTTTAGCATTCAGGAATGTGACTATAGGTTAGTTTCCTCCTGAAACTCAGCAGTCTTAAGAGAAACAACTTATCAAATCCTACGGTTCTATCCTACACTATTATTATCTTTTGACTGACAGATGAATTGAGAGAAAAGATTTTATGCTCCATCTGGTATGACACAACAGGCTTGAGAAAGAACTGAAAGCAGAATCACAAAAGCTGAAGAGAAGCCTGTAGCAAAACACTGTCCATTCACCCTTTCTCCTTGCTTGAAAGTCATCTTCTCATTGCAGCTGTGAAGCAATGGACTCTTAACACTTAACCCAACTAGCAGTCTGCCAGCTGCTGTGCTGCACAGCACTCCAAGCTGATACCATATCCATGAGGCAATAATGTGATATAGCAATAAAAGTCTAGAAGATGCAATAAGGAAGTGAGGTCAGTTCCATCTCTGTGGAGATATCCACAACTAATATTCCCTGTTACAGTATTCACGACATCTGCAATATGAATTGCACTGTCACTTCTTCAGACAGAAATGGGTCAATCACCATTGCTCTCTCTTCTTTGCTGACACTCAGTGTAGTGAAGTGGCAATAAGGGATAATTCATGGTGATAGTGATCAGGGCATTACTGCACAAACTTGGGGTGAGCCTAAGCAGAGAACAATAAGCAAATAAGCTACACCCTGTCCTATAACTCATGTTGAAGGTATTGCTCTCAAAGGGAAGTAATTCTCTGAAGCTGAAACAAGAACTGATCAAAAGTCTATCCTGCATTTATCATACAAACACCCACATTAACACTGATTCCTATATTCAGACAAATTGCACCCAGCTACAGACTAGCTTGACTAAAGCTCTGAAGATAGCCACAGCTAAAGGACAAAGGATAAGCAAGAACTAAATATACAGGGCTCAGTCGTAATTGACAGTGGCACAACTGCAAGAGAGATGAGAATGAAGCTTGATCATAGAATTGGCCAAGGTCATCTCCTATAGTAAGTCAACAAGTTGGCTCATGGAAAGCGAAAGGATTTAACTTTTTTTTTTTCCTTTGCCTCACTACTTTAGCACCTTTGCCTCTGAATCCTGCAGACAGGGAACTTCCCCAAAAAAGCAGGAAATTAGAAGGAAATGAAGAACTACAGTCACTTCCAGAACCCAGGACAGGCAAAAAAAGATGATGCCCAATCTTCAACCATCATTAGCTCCTTGGTCAGCTGGTCTGATCAGGAGAGCTCAGCTGCAGGAGATAAAAGAAAATGGCAGGTGTGTACTCCCTGTACATCTAGTTTCAGCTCTCAGCAGCTGGTTTGCTTTTCTCTAGTTAAAAACAAAAAAATCCCCCAACAAATCACCAAAATGTAGGCAGAAGGAGGAGGTTTAAAAATCCTCTCACCTACCTATAATAGCAAGAAAAGCAAGGAACAACTTACAGCACGAGAATGTTCCTGTGGTTATTTGTTAATTATTTGCTATGAGCTTAATTGCTGGTAATAAAATACATGACTACAGCTCTATGGCTCACGAGCACCAAGGAGTGTGCAAAAACCCAAGGGATGTTCCAGACCTCACATCTGTCTGTACCTGCACCAGACAGAGAGCTCCTAATCATGAGAGCAGGGATCAACCCCATTACCAGCCAAAAAGATCCTATCCCAGAAAACCTTCCAAACACAGAAAAGCCCAATCACCTTTATCTTTTGAAAGTCCCAAGATAAGGCCTAATAGGCTTGTTCCTGGAGTTTGATAAGGTCAGTTTACAGCTTACAGTTTGACTCAGTGCTGTGACAGGAAGAGAGGACGTATCAGCTATCAACACAGTGACCTTAATGAGCTGTCTGAGGAACTTCAGGTGCCTCCTCGCCTCATGTTCACAAAGAGCTTGGGCAACACTGCACAGGGACCAGCTCTCACCTACACTGCTGACAGGGAACCTGGGACCTGCTACAAGAACAGAATAACTTCTTGAACAAGAGGTGCTTCTGAGGAATGTGGACAAAGTAATACTGTCTGTATCCTGGCTGTGTGATCCACTACACTGCAACATACAATCCTCTTGGTTCAAACAGCCCCAGCAAGGCAGCCTGATTTTAATGTGCAGCCAGCTCAGGTGCACACACCTCACTAGCTTTTTCTACTAGGAATGACTGTTTTATTACATAATAGAATTAATTTTACACTAATGCAGATGATCTATCAAAATCATGTACTTCTATGGCAAAAAAGGCTGAAGAAATTGAAGCTACATTTTCAGCCTGTCTCCACAAAAAAAATATGGGAAGCCACTATGCTTACCTAGACTTCATCTCCTTCTACTGTGCCACTCAGTTTATTGATTCTTTTCTGGTTTATGCTCTCCCATGATGTTATCAAACTGATTGCTTTGAAGATGAGTGCAGCTACACAGTAAACTTGCAAACAAGTAAACTTGGCCTGTTCCCTTTTTCCAGGACTGAAAATATGAGGTTTTCAACTCCAAGAAAAAGAACTGAAAATATTCACTTCAAGGGAAGGAATTTTCTTAGGTGGAATAGGGATGGGGAAGGTCAGAGAAGAAAAGTGAAGTGGGACAATCCTTGAGAACTACAGCTGTTTCCAGGCCATTTCAGGGGGGCGGGACTGAGCTGAAGGCTCTGAAGCAAAAACATTGGCCCAGAAAGCCAATTGCGTCCTGAGCAGCAACAAAAGCATTGTAGGCTGGTCGAGGTGATTCTGCTCTTCTACTTTGCTCCGGTGAGACCCAACCTGCAGTGCTGCATCCAGCTCTGGGGTCTCCAACACAGGAAGGACATCAACTTTTGGAGCAAGACCAGGGGAGGCCAAGTCGATCAGAGGGATGGAGCACCTCTGCTATGAGGAAAGGCTGAGAGAAGTGGGATTGTTCAGCCTAGAAAAGAGGCTTTGGGATGACCTAATTGTGGCCTTCCAGTACCTGAACGGAACTTAAATGAAAGATGGGTCGAGACTATTTACAAGAGCATATAGTGACAACACAAGGGAGAATGGGTTCAGGTTGAAAGACA
>VYZS01018209.1:0-15654 GCA_013400695.1 Neodrepanis coruscans | reverse complement strand
GCTCTGGCAGCCGGTCGACACGGTGGCCTTTCCCTGGCGGGCAAGGGTAAGGGCAGGGACAGGGGCAGTGCGGGCGGCGGCATTTCCCCTGCACGGCCTCCGCCCGCAGCCGCCCCGCGTTTGGGCCGTGAGCGCGTTCGGGGCCGCGGCAGCCGCGCCCTGGAGAGGGGCCGGGCCGAGCCGGCGGAACCTGCGGGGGCCCCGGGCCGAGCCCCCTCCCTGCAAACCTCCCCGCAAAAATCCTCGGGGGCAGCAGTGGAGCTTCAATATTTGATCAACCTCCAGGATTTCTGAGGGCTTCCCGAGCCAGCAAGTCCTCCTGAAGCCGGGCCACCCCCTCCCTCCTCTCCCAGCTCGGTGCCCACCGCTCCTCTTTTTATGGTAATTCCCCTGTTTTTCTCCTGGGCCTGGCTTCCAGCAGGCCCTGGAGCTGCCGCGGCGGCGGCCCAGCCTTCGGCAGAGATGCAAACAATCCCTAACAATTGGATGCCGTTTCTCGGCTTCAATAAAGGAGGTTGTGCATTAGCCTGTCGACAGTTTTTTTTGTGCTCTGGATCAGTTTTATCCAAGATAAATGTGATATAAATTGACTTTCCGTAATTAAGTCTTGTTCTTGAGCTGTTTTCACCCTGTAGTGAGTTTAATGGTGGCTCCCTGTGCTTAGTCCAGCGTCACCAGCTATTTAAGTACAAAGAAACCTTTTTCATGTGTGTCTGTACTGGTTGTAAAGCCCAAGGATTGCTTTGGAAATATATAACATAACATCACCTGTTTTAGTTTAAAACTATTTCATATAGCTCACTTAAAATAATACATTCCACTTAAGTACCTTAATTTTTACCTGTTTTAGAGAATACAGTTAAAGATGCATTAAAGGAGAAATTTACATTTTCTTTAAATTCCTCCCTGCTTGGCAGTTTCATTATAATGCTTTCCTTATTTAAAAACACCTTGAAGTGACTGAAGGTTGAGGTGCTTATCTCAGTGTGAGGGACTGTAAGGGGAAAAGATGAGTTCCTTTGCACTTTATTTTCTCGTTGAAATACAGGGAGTCAGCAGTCTTGCAAAATAATTGAGCAACTGAAACAGGTGTTATCTTGTGTTGTAGAGCTAAGGAAGAACAGTCTCAGTGTTGGTAGAGTGTGTTAATTGGAAGCATGTTGGCTACCAAGCTCTCCCGGCCTCTCCTAAACTTCTCTGTCAAAGCTCTGAATTTCAAGGATCCAAGGAATGGCTTTAGGTGAGTAACTTGGTGGAAAAGAAGGCATGAGATCTTGCGTAAAGCACATGTCGGACTAATTTGATTTCAGCGGGACAGTTTATTTACAGAGTCACAAGGTGGTTGAGGTTGGAAGGGACCTCTGAAGGTCGTGTGGTCCAACCCCCCTGCTCAAGCAAGGCCTCCTAGAGCTGTTTGTCCAGAGCAGTGTCCAGGTGGCTTTTGAGTGTCTCCAAGGATGGATAATCCACAACCTTCCTGGGCAGCCTGTGCCAGTGCTCAGTCACTGGCTGAGCACAGAAGAGATGGACTATATATGCAAAGTTTGGCACATGTTTGGGGCTTTTTCACATTGCAGTCAAAAAGGTGTGGAGTAGAGTATTAATCTAGCAAGGATTTATTCTTGAATATTGGTGAATAAGCCTTGCTGCAGTGCAAGAAACTCTCATATATTTCCATGACTTCATTAAAGAGACAATAAATCACATGAAATGAGGGAGACAGTTGGGAATGAGGGTTTTAGTGAGAAATGGAGGTGGGCTGAGTAATGAAGCTGTTTTTTTTCTGAACATGAACAGAAAATTGCCTATCTAATTTGAATTTCTAGCTGTGAACCCCCTCATATCTTTTATATTGCTATGTGGTTGGAACTCTACTGGTCCAAACTCAGAGGAAGTTCAATGCTTTCACTGTCTTTGCTTTAGAGTAGAGTTTCCAAACAATGGTGTGTGTACCACTAATTGTTCATAAGCCATTTAAAAGTGGCTTATGGCCTGTTAAACAAGAACTGTCACCTCAGTGTTGTTCTACTGCTGTTGATAGTGGTGTACAGCACCATCAAGATTGAGGGTGGCTCTGGTAACAGGATGTTGTAGATAGCTAAGCTGCTAGAGATTTCCTGTGCAAACAGACATGGGCCTTGTATCTTCTGTTTACTCCACACACACTGAAGCTCAACATCAGGAATCTGCTGGGGCTTTAAAAAATACAAATTAATGTTTTATTAACTTGAAAAAAGAATTTTCAGCATTTTTTTTCCTTCTTCTGTTTTGCTTATTGTGTATTTGTGCTTTGTGCATCTTGTATTCAGGGCAAAAATGTATTTCATTTGCAAGTCCCTACAAGTTGCTAAACCTGAAATGGAAATCCAACTGTTCATCTGAAAGACAGTGCTGTCACTATACCAAGTGTCTTAATGCATTAAGGCAGGATTTATATACTTGTACAGTATATATGGGCACTGGGGGCTGCCTTTTCTGGTGGAACTGAGCAAAAGCCAGCACATGGTTACAAGTACAAATTCAATCCGAGGACCATCTGTTAATTCTGAAAGTCTCAGCTGTGGTCTCTAGAATTTAGTCTTGCAGAATGACAAAAATGGCTCCTGGTGTACAGTGTAGGGGCTCATATCACTTTGTAGCTGCTTCTGCTGGTGATATTCCTGTTGATGACATTACTGCTGATCAGTAGCCAACACCCTCTTTTTGCCCCTGCCTTCAGGTCAAGGTAGGCAGAATGTCTAGCAACTGTTCTCTACAAGTTAGTGTGAATTGAGTGCGGCAAATCAGTGCTCTGCAGTGAAATAACAGGACCAGACATGACACTGAAAAATAAAAAACAAATTCATGCATCTTAAAGAAATGCTATGAGCATTTCTGAGCACTTTAAGACACATCAAGAAGCTTATTGTTGAGGTAACAGTTCCAATCCAGGATTGCAGGTCAGTGATGTTAACGCACACTTTGCCTGGGAACTGACCTTTGGAGCAATTAAATTGGCTGTAGCTATTTCAAGAGCTGATTTGGCTTGTGACACTGTTAAGTTAGAAAAAAGGCTAAAGGTGAGTGAACACCATTGCCTGAATATAAATCAGCTCCTTTCCCCTCTGTTTCAAGGCTTCTGCCTTCCCAGGTCCTTTTTCTAGCCTTTTTCCCCAAGATATGGCTCAGAGGCCAGAGTGTCTGCAGGCTGCTGTGCAGTGTAGCACAGGTCACCCTGGCAGCGCCCATGACGTCTGGGCAGGAGATAACTGTGAAAGATTATGCAGATTCACTTAGAAGACAGAAATGTGGCCTGTAAGGTAGCTCTGCTGAAGGATAGATGCTGTTAGAGGAGCCAGAGGGTAGATGAAGTACAGCAAGTCTAAGAAAAGGCCAGAAGCCTTCAGGAGGGCAACATCAGTACCTGGAAGCAAAAATGAAACAGCTGATAAAATCCAGAGAGGTGGCTGGCAAGGACAGAGCTGGGGTCACTGGTGTGTTGTCTAAGCCCAGTTTTGATGAATGATGGCAAGACCTAAGACAGCGTGATGCTGCTGGTAGCATATCTTTTATAAATAGAATCTCACTTCCTAGAAGACATTGTTGCTTTGCTCTAGTCTGTCTTTGTGAAAATGTTTTATCTTCCTGGGAGTCAGACATACTATGTGGAGGAGCTTCAAATCTACATGGTAGGTATTGCTGAAAGACATAGTATCTCTTAGTTGCAAAGAGGGGGTATAAAAACCTAAAAGTATCTAATGCGTAGACACTGCAGAATAAGTGTCTTCTAGGATGAGAGCGGGGTGGAGCTGTGTGTAAAAGCAGTGAGATAGACCCAAACAAATTCAACTTCGGGCTGGGTATCAGAGACACAACCACAGCAGAATACTTTCAGCAGACAAATTAAAAACTTACCATATCCCAACTCTGTGCAACCCTTAAGTGAGAATGCCATTGCTGTTGAAAATGCAAACTGCCCATTTTGTGGGTGGAAGCAGTTCTGTGCCTTCAGACCAGGAACTATTTTAGAATTCTTCATAACACCCAGACAGTTTCTGCAGCTGGTAATAACATCAAGATCTTTGGAAAAACAAGTGTTTTGTACTGTAGGAAGCACACAAGCTCTCAGCCTAAGGAGAACTGGATTCTGTCATCTCAAATGGCAGTCTACATCATGTATCTAGGCAGCACTACATTCCTTTTTGTGTGTGTTACAGCAGCAGGATATGGACAAGATATTCCATGCCTGATTGTTCTGTTGTTTTGGGGTTTTTAACAGGCCTCTGCAAAGATTTTCCTTCCCTCTCTTGTCCTCCTGTGGCAGCCGCTCATATGCAAATGAAGTTGATCAGGTGAGTGCAAATGTGGCTTCCAAGAACTTGTTCTGCTGAGCTGGGATTCTAAAATCCCTGAAGCCTGGTGACCAAATTCATCTTTCTGATTTGCCAGGAAGACTCCAAGCTGGACCTGTCTGACATACTCCACATTCTTTCCTATCACAGAGCTTCCATTGACGTAACGCAGTGCATGCTGCTAAGGATGGAAATAAACAATCATACGAGGGTTTTTTTTTCTATTTTTGGAACTCACTCAGCAGATGAAATCTTCCACCTTAGAGTGGGGGGAATTTGCATGACAAGTTCTTAATAAAGCACTCTTTCTAGAGTGTAGTTGTCTAAAGAGACATAAATAAATTGGTTTGTCCTCACCACTTGATCTGGAGAATGGCCCTCTTTAACAGCCCTCTCACTGAAGGTGCTGGTTTGCCAGGAACAGTGCCAGGCAAAAGGAAGGAGAATGTTTTACCTTCTTGCCTGTCTTGTGGCACAGAAGTCAGCACTGTAGCAGTTCTAGAGCATGCACAGTTTGCTCCATAACTCTGGAAGAGTCTCAAAAGGAACTTGGGTATGAAACCTATGTCACTGCTGGACTTCCAGTGTGACCCTGGATCGGTCCTTCTATATGCTGGGAAAGCCAAATATATAGTTTATTAAAAGAGATGAGTTGGAATTAATTTCAGGTAATTATTACCTAATCCCACCCATAGCAGCACATTGTTGGATGTGCAAATATTGCTGTTGGACTATCTGATACATCATGTAATTTTTAGCTTGTCACTTAACTGCTATCTCTTTTGGGTCAGAGTAAGGAGTCTGAAGAAGGAAGGAGGTATTTAAACTGTAAGTTAGAAAAATAAGGAGGCCAAAAAAACCCCAACCAAACAAAAAGACTGAGGAAGTCTTAATATTAATTAATATTAAAATATTAACTCCCCTTGATTCTGCTTAGCTTTTAAAACCCAACACTGGAGGGTTTATGTGCTACTGAAAGATGAGTGTGCAGTTTCTCAGTTAAACTATATTCTCCTTGGCCTGTGGGCTGCATGGCACAGAATAGTGGACTCCTGCATGCTTTAAACACACAGGAATAGTTCAGAAGGAAAACATGTCTTGGGAACAGTTGGATATATTTTCAGATTTCAAGGTGGATATGAACTGCCAGAGAATGGTGGTTTGCTTGATCTCTTGGCTCTGGGGGCCTGTTGTGAACTCCTCTTTGTATTGGGAGGACAGTCATCCTGCCTCACTGGAGTGAACTTGGTATGAAGCTTTCGTTCCTTTTTTTCAAGAGGCACTGGGTGGCAGCAGCTGGCAATGAGTGTAGAGAACATCCCTGGAACAGACTGCTCTTGGCCAAGTTCTGTGCACTGCAAATCACTGATTTCAGATACTCAGTTCCAGTGTGTTTTGTTCTGTTTTGTTTTGCAGATTGGCAGCAGAGCTGTGCTTATAACAGGCTGTGACTCAGGATTTGGATTTGCCTTGGCCAAGCACCTGCATGGCAAAGGCTTCATTATTTATGCTGGCTGCCTGCAAAAGGTAGGGAAAACAAAAACTGTTCTTCACCTGTGGCATGTGCACTGATACGTAGCAAACCTGATCTTCTCCCTCCTCTCTGCTCAGCTTTCTGCCCAGGAGAGGAGGGTGGTTGGTAGCCCAAAGGGAAAGACATGGGTGCTTGAATTTCATAGAGCGTAATCTGGTCCAGACCAGAACCAGGACTGCACAATATCTAGGGAGATTCTTATTTAAATCACAAAATTGTGGTCTGTTCTATATTTGATAATCTAGACCCCCAAATCTAACTTTGTAGGCTTTTCTGTAAGCAGATTTGGGGGTCAGGTTGAGTCTGGACCTTTGGCCCTGCTCTCAGACCACACTTATTTACACAGGGTTTATTTTGATTAATTGTGACATACAGCAATCCACCAGTGATTTTATGCCATGTAGTATGAGCATATTCTATATTCATGCATACAACCATGCCTTGGTGTGTATTGAGGGTCTCCTGAAATAGATAGAGTCCCACTAGTGCAAATGAGAGCAGCATCAGGCCACAAGCAGTTTAGTGATGCAGCCTTGGCATGCTCTTGACATGCAGAAGTGCTCTGTGTGGCAATCAGAGATCCCTGGTTATGAAGAATAGGAGAGAGCTTAGGCCTATCTCCCCTTATGAAGCACTGCACTTTTTTTTAGCTGCGTGGCCATTTCTCAATACAAACAAACTTACTCTTCAGGATATCCTGAGGTGGGTCAGTTATTTTGATCTAATCTTTTAGCTCACTCACCACTATAAATGTATCTCGAATAGTGATATTATTTAAAGAGAATTTGCCAGGCATTCTTTGGAGTATCAGTATTCTTTCTACTATTAATTTTTTCCATTATTACTAAGTTTTGCTAAATTAGTAGTTTATTTCTGCTGCATTTTTTCAAAAGAGAAGTGTTTGTCTCAATAACTGTGCTTTGTGGTTTCTTAGCATTGGGTCAAGGATTTATTTGTTAACCTGTACTCCCTCTTCAGGCATCACAGCAGAACACGACACTTGTTACAAACTGCTGCTTTTCAAAAGGGATCAAGGGAAAGGGTAGATGAGGACTTTTTTTCCTAAATGTTTCTACTTGGCTTTTATAACTGAAGATCGGCATTAAGAGAATATAAGAACACTGAAAACTTAAAAAACACCATTTAGAGTAAAAGCCTGCCTCTGTTGACAAATGCCAAAAATTTCAGAGTTGCAAAGCTACTTCTGAGTTTCACTTCCTCTGTCTGAGCTGCTTGAAAGACCCAATTTTCAGTGGGCATGTCTGTGACCGAAACCTCCATTCCATTTTTCTGTCTTCAGTACTTGTTCTACTGAATGCATATTGGTGGAAAATCTTGGCTCTGACAATTTTAGCATAAGCTGACATGCAGCAACATGCCAGAAGTCTTTTAGGCTTTGATCAATATTTACTTCCTCACAAAAAATTCAGCAGACAGCTTTGTAGTATCACTCTGTAATTAAATATTGCTTCTTTAGCTGGACTTGCATCTCAAGTTTCAGAATCTCTGTGGCCATGGCAAGACTGGTAACAACAGTTGTCATCAGAAAAACACTGGAAAATGACAAAGCTCCTTAGTTAACTGCTTGGTCTCCTGTGTCTCTTCAGGCCATATACTTTCTGTAGAACAAAAACATCTTCAGGAGACTGAGCTGATTCCTCATTGTGCCACAGATTTCACCAGCAAAACCATAAACAGAATTCTGATCTGAGTGTAATTATTGCTGGTGCTGATTTTAGCAGCAGAATAAACTTGATGTGTTTTTGAATGCTAGATGAAAGTGGAGGTAGAAATAAGAAGTATCATCTTTTGCTTGGGTATATTTGACCTAGCCCTGACATAGAGGAAATGACTATGAAACTTCTGTGTTATTTTCATAGGTTTGTTTTTCTCAGAACACCTGCACATCAAAAGCATACTGCAGCTTAAGGAGCCATCATGTCCTCAGAGTATGCACTAGGTTTAGGATCATCATGTTCTTAATAATGTGCAGTGCTGACTGTTCATCAGGAAAGGTTCTCTAGAGTGGGCAGATCCTAAGCACCTGGCTGTAATTTTACTGAGGGAAATATGAGAAAGGAGTTTAGAGTCATAACTGGGGGGAGCTCAAGGATGGATCTGTGCTAATAGTGTGCTATTTCACATAGTTACTTACTAACATTTTCAGTGGCAAATATATTCATGTGAGAGTTGTGTTGATGCTTTATTGCCAAAAGAGAGTGGTAGACTGGATCCAAAGAATGCTCATTCTGCAGCTGTCTTATTTTTTCCTCTTTGGTTAATATGTGGAGAAGCCAGCTGACACAAGATGAAGAAGGTATTTTTCTGTCAGTGGACATATGTGGTGTTTGTCTCGGCTGTCAGGAGTGGTGGAGCTCCCATTTGCTTTGCTTTGTGTGCTCGGGCCTGTTGCATCTTGCAGGGGAATGAGAAGGCAGAGGTTCTCTGAGCAGGCCAGCTACTGCAGGGCCCAACAGGAGTGCTCAGAGACACAGGGCATTACAGACCACTTCAGGGACACACTGATAGAGATACAAGCTGAAGCCCATGAGCACCATAGAGCAACAATGGAAAGAGAAAGACAAGACAGGAATGTGCTTTTTCAGTATGCCAGAGCTGGGCCCTCTCACCAGAGGAGGGCAGTGTGCACTGAGGCTGACAGCAGAGATGTGCTGGTCTGCTGCGGTGGCACGAGAAGGTCCTTTCACTGCTGTGTGTGGGCTCAGGGATTGTGGGACAGGCTGCATCCTGTGTCAGGAGACCATAACACAGTCACCAGGTGCCTGACTTAATACATCCCATCTGCCCTTTCTGAAGAGCCATGGGAATGGCTTTGTGGGTCTGGGTTAATGCCCAGAGTCCAACTCTTGGCCAGGATCCAACCCCAGGAGTCCCTGTCCAAGCACCCAGCTGTGTGTGGGTGGAAAGGCAGGATGTATGTTGGCTTGCTGAGCCAACCCTGTAACGGAGGAGGAAGAGAATGCTGTGAAAGTCCCAGGAGGGCTTATGAAGCCTTTAAGGCTCATGTAGCCCTGAGATTTTGTAGCACCTTGCAGAACTGGGATCAGGGAAAGAAAGACCTTGGCCTCATTTTCCTTCCTCCCTTTAGCCATATCTTGGTATCACACAATATCACAGTATTAACAAGGTTTCAAGAGACCTTTGAGATCATCAAGTCCAACCTATAACCCAACACCAACTCATCATCTAAACCATGACACTAAGTCATGGTAAGTAAGGTATGACACTAGTGTCATATCTGCTGTTTTCAAGAGACTTGCATGCTTGTGTTTGCTGATTCCCTGTCGGCATTCCCACATGTTCCACTTGTGTGCTTTCCAATGCTTTGCCATATAGACTGGCTTTGGCACCACAGTGCTTTTGAGTGAGCACCAAACTTAGCATGAAACTCTCTTTTCAGTCACTGTAACACCACCACTAAGCTGTGCATGGGACCTTCAGATGCTCCTTTCTGTATGCAGTGTGCTTCTGTAGGAAGAGTGCAGTAGATGCCCTCTCTTACAGGCAATCACTAACTGGTATTAACAGTCTGCAATGGAATAAGGAAGGGTGGAGTAGAAGATGTAAGAGAGATCAGGTAGTTACATTGGTGAACTGGCTGTGAGCACAGTGGAGAAGCCCAGGAATGAGAGGAACGAGGAGCAGGATTTTTGGAAGATAGGTGGTACAGAGACAGGGATGTATGGCCATCCTTGTGTGGTATCTGAAGGGAATTCTCACTCGGGGATGGGTGGACAGCCTGGGCTCAGACTGCAGAAAAGCACCAGCTCTTTGACAGCTGCCCACTGGCATCTGACAAGGAGCACCTGTGGCTTGAGATGTTTGGAGCAATCTAATGTCATTCAGCAACTAGGAAACAGGCCTGCTATAGAGAACTGGCCTGTTCCAGGTCAGAGGAAAGAAGTTTTTTATCCAAAGGCCCTTATCTGTCAGAACTGAAGAACACTCCTGTGCTTGCCTGAAAATGCTGATGCAGCAAGCAAGGCTACCTGGAGGGTTGAGCTGTGGTGGGGAAAGAGCTGAGCAGCTGTCAGATGCTCCTGTGGGAAATGCTCCATGTCTATCCTGTTACTGGGGAGTAAGAGAGATGACATTAAGGGTCATTCCTTTGGAGGCGGTAGTGAGGTTTCCAGGCAATGGGAGCTGTGTGCATAGTTCATTTCAAGGGACAGAGCATCTATTTTATACCAAACCCCTGCCAAATGAGTTGCTGTGCTCTGTGTCAAGCCAAAGTGAGGATGGCACCACAATACCACTGTTGCAGTAGTGGGACATAGCCTAACCTCAGAAGCTTGTAGTGGGCAGGGGTGCTTGCTGAGTGCCTTGCTGGAGTAGGTCCAGCTCTTGCTGCTTTGTTGATGGTTGAAGCAGTTTGTACTAGCTAACTTTGGTGCAGGTCAGATGAAGATGCTTGGGGAATGGTGATCTATTCCCCTTCCTCACAGAGCTACAGGACTGTCCTGATTATTCTGAGACTTGCTTGATTTGATAGTTGCTATGTGTTTGATATTCTGCTCAGACGCTTGGCCAGATTCAAAACAGTGTTTTTTACCCCTCTAGGACAAGGGAGAGGGTGGCTCTAAGGAACTGGATGACATGAAGAGTGATAGGATGAGAACTGTCCAGCTCAATGTCTGTGACAGCAAAGAAGTGGACCGAGCAGTGGAGACTGTGAACAGCAGCCTGGAGGACCCAGAGAAAGGTGAGTGCATGCAATGGGCTCTGAAGTCACAGAGGTGGCAGGAGCTCCCTCAGCTGGGCTCCGAGAGCATTGTCAGGGTATTTTTCAAAAGCTGAGCACATGATTGAAGAGCACAACTCTTTGAGGAGCAGCAGTGCAGAGCAAATGGCCTGTTTGAATATTGTGCCACATCAAAAAGCAGCTTCCCACTTCAGACACCATCTACAAAGGAAACTGCTTTGTTCTCCAGTAGCTCCTGTTGGGACATTAGCAGAACCCAGAGTCGTGTTCAAGGCTCTGGGATTAATGCTTTGTTCCTGTGAACTGAAGTTTTTTGTGATTCCCTTTGTGTCATAAAAACCTGCCTAGTGCCCAAAGATTGGCGATTAACAATGGAAATGTCTCCCCTACTCTTTCAAAAGGCAAAGGAGAAATTTTCTAAAGAATTTCCTGTGAAGCCAGCTGAGTATCACAAGAGTTCACA
Organism: Neodrepanis coruscans; assembly: GCA_013400695.1. Taxonomy (NCBI): domain Eukaryota; kingdom Metazoa; phylum Chordata; class Aves; order Passeriformes; family Philepittidae; genus Neodrepanis; species Neodrepanis coruscans. Next base: position 4,603 of record VYZS01018209.1, on the reverse strand, counting down.
AGTTATTATGAGTTGGAAGGGACTTACAAGGATCACAGGTCTGACACCTTGGCTTTATTAGCACCACACTTTAATCAATTGAGCTAATCATTAATGTCATTGTAGAAAGGATCATTTCGATTTCAGGGGGTAGCTTAACTGACTATTAGCCTGCCTACTTCATTCTGCTGAGGTGACGACAACAAAATTCTGGTCTAGTACTGTGAAAATCCCCATTACTCTTACATTTCTGAAACCTTTCCACCCTTTGATGAAGTATATTTTCCCCCTAAAGAACATCCCCAGTCAACACGAGGTTGTTTAAAAGCAGAACAACAAGTTATGTTTTATTTTGGGTTTTGCATAAACCTATTTCTGTAATTTTTATATATAGATCTTCTATAAAAATTAAGTTTTCTAGCCCTGTATTCTCAAGCATAGGTCATGATGAAGTCACTTTTTCTGGGCTGCTTCTGAGAACACAGATCTGGACACAAGTAACAGCAAGTTTTTCTAAACAGTAGACAGAAGCCTTTCTCAGACCTTTCTCAGTATGTTTCCTGTATAATTAGAATATTATATGAAGTGAATTGATTTTATTCAAAGTTCCTTTTCAACCTTTCTTTTTATTGCCAAATGAGTAAGTAAGTTCAGTTGTTGCCATCTTGGTTGCAGCAGAATAAAAGGGAGAGGCCATGGCATGCATGCCAACCCATGCCTGCATCCTCTTTCCTAGTACTGTAGACATTCTAGTTCTTATGGTGACAGAAGGGATTTTACTTTGAAATAATTACTCTTTTGTTTCTTACAAGGTCATTTCTATTCTTATTTTTTGCATTTAGAGACTTTATTTTGCTTCTTTTAAAAATAATGGTGGATAAAAAGAAAGTGGCAAAGAAACAGCTCAGACAAGGCTGAATTTCTCTGTTTGCTGACTCAGAACTTCCTATGAAGCCTTATTCACAGTACCTTGTGGCTGCAATGTTCAGTGGTCCCGGCAGATCTTGATTGTGGTTATTTTTGCTCAGGAAACCGAAGTGCTCTGGACTGTTTTTTTTCTGTTTTCCATCATTACAAGTCATGATGAAAAGCTCTGTTGTGTGATTGAATAATGTGTTTAGCAAGGCTTTTACCAAGCTGCTTTCATGAGTCTCACAGAGGTGCTTGATTTTGCCCTGTAGGACTCTGGGGGCTGGTTAACAATGCTGGGATCTCCACTTTTGGGGAAGTTGAGTTCACCAGCATGGACACCTACATGGAGGTAGCTGAAGTGAACCTGTGGGGGACTGTGAGAACTACCAAGGCTTTCCTCCCGCTCATCCGGAGGTCAAAGGGTGAGTGATCCCCTCCTGACTGGCTCTCCCTGTAGCAGGTCCTTCATCCTGCCACAAGTCTTGCTGTGTTAGAGGCCAAAAGGTCTAGTGTGTCTCTGTGTGCTATCAGCCACCTTCCTACATTTACAGACAGAAGGTGGCCCCCAGCATACACAGGGACTGACCAACTGAGTTACACAGCAAGGCAGCAGGACTGAAAACCAGTTATTTCTCTTTCCCATCTGTGCTGCCTTCTCCTGCAACATCCCACACAAGATCTAATCCGTCATACCTTCTTTTGCCTGCTCAGAAGCTGCAGCTCACCATAAATCCAGTGCCAGGAGCAATCTTCCCTGCTATACAAAAAACAGCTGTGCCACTGCTGACAAGGTGGGCAGCAGCAGTGTAAAATCTTCTTGCAGGGAAGAAGCACTGTTACTCTGGAAGTCTGTAACATAGAGGAGATGGGGTTTGTGAAGCAAAGGCACACAGACCTTGAGCTTACATGGGTCTCCTCATTAAAGGGCAAAAGCTTTCCTGTGCTAGGGCCAACTATCTGACTAAACGAGAATATTTTTTCACTCTTGAGGGCATCCACAGATATTAACAACATTGTCCTGTGCTGCAGACCTGGGCTGAATGTAGTCTGGGCAGCATTTCTTCCACCATGGAAAGGCATCCACTTCTGTAGTCAGAATTTGTCTAACACAACTTAGCGATGGACACTGACAGAAAGTGCAGAGAACTGCAACCTCTGCCTATACTGCAGCATCCACAGACTTCTACGTGCATTCTCCCTAACCCAAACAGATGGCTTCTGGAAAGGAGAAAGGCCTCAGCTCTGTCCCTGGAGCCATAATCCAGCTGTCACACAGAAAAGGGTGCAGTGGACTTAAACTGCTCTGCCTATTTGTGGTGCAGGAGCAATCCATCCCCTTTTAAGAAGCAGATGCTATGAGCCACTATTTGCCTCTTGGGTTTTGTGCCTTTGATTTGCAAATAAACAAACTCAGCTTTGGTGCCAGAGGCTTTCCTCACTCCTGCTTCCTCTTGTGTAGGCTCAGTCCAAATTACTGCTGAGCAATCGTGTTTCCCACTGTGCAGGTTCTGTCCAGTCTCTTCTGTGTTCCCCATAGCACTGAGATTTGTGTGTCACTATGTGCCTGTTCCCTCAAGTATAATGAGCCAAGGAGCATGAGCCTGAAGGCTGTTGGATAGGACAGCACTGCTCAGGTACAGCCATGAGCAGGTCTGCCAGGCAGCCCTCACAGCTGTGCAGTGGGCAGGCAGGTGGGTACATGTTCAGGAGTCTGTTGGGTGGTGTGTGCCAGGTATCTGCCCTGGATCAAGTATCACAGCTCAGCTGTGCTCTGCCTGGCCTCTGCCTAGGTCGTGTGGTGAACATCAGCAGCATGATGGGTCGGATGGGCAGCCCTGCCCGCTCCCCGTACTGCATCACCAAGTTCGGTGTGGAAGCCTTCTCCGACTGCCTGCGCTACGAGATGCAGCCCCAGGGAGTGATGGTCAGCATCGTGGAGCCGGGCAACTTCATCGCTGCCACCAACCTGTACAGCCCCGAGCGAATCAAGGCCATCGCCGACAAAATGTGGGACGAACTCCCGGAGATCGTGCGCAAAGACTATGGCAGGAAGTACTTTGATGAGCAGGTCAGCAAGATGGAGACGTACTGCAACAGTGGCTCGACAGACACCTCACCTGTCATTGAGAGCGTCGCCCACGCCCTCACTGCCACAGCCCCCTACACCCGCTACCACCCCATGGATTACTACTGGTGGCTGCGCATGCAGATCATGACGCACATGCCTGCTGCCATTTCGGATCGGCTCTATGTCTACTGAGGCCACCCAGGTGGGAAATTTGTTTTAAAGAGAGTTTTGTACACACTTCCCATTTTTAAGTTCTTCTAACCTCATTTCAGAGTACTGTATTTTAGCTCTAAAGGGTTCATTTAAGTATCTGACATAACCTAAAGGGCAGTAATTCACAGGAGATGCTTTGTAGGCAGGAATATGTTATGTTTGTGCAGGGACAATGATTCTTTGCTATTTATTTCATGTAATCCTTTATTCTTTCACCTCAAATATGAAGTTGTAATCATTATTTAAACTGCAATTGCTCCTAAAGTATTTTCAGAATAATTTCTGCTGATGGCCAAACACAATCGTCACAATTCCTGCCTAGGATGCAGCTTTCACACCATAAAACAGAGTCCCTCCATGCTGTAATGGCAAACCACTGCTTCCTCATGACAAAGAATGTCCAACTGACTTTTCCAGGCCTGGTCACAGTAGCCCAAGGCATAGCAGAGACTTCTTCAATTTGAGGATCAGAACTCAAAATGCTCAAGGTGCTGAAACTGAGCAGTTGACCACATCCCTTTCTCACTTAGAATTACACTGATGAAACATTAGAGAAAAGGAACAAGTCTGCTTTTCTTGCATGTTTTCTTGCAAAGGAGTTCAATGATCCAGGGACTCAATCCTGCAAATCTTCCCTGCAGGAGTTTCTTACTCATATGAGCATTCCCTTGAGTGTGAGCAGCTTTACGCACAGAACTGCAGGTGTCAGGATTGTCCTGCAGTAACATTTCTTTCTCTTCAACAATAACTGAACATCAGCTCCAGAATAAGCTTGGAGAAGTTTCACTGGAGCTCCTGTAATTTGTGAGGATCACTGCAGGGCAGAGGCAAGAAGAGAGGGTTATAGTCACATCAGTCAATGCCCTTCTTACCAGGGACCTCAGAGTTACACTGAAGTATTTGTACAGCATCTTGTACAGGCGGGTCTTAACCCTTACCAGGGCCTCTGGGCACTGCTGCAGTGCAGGTGATGATAACAGTAATAACTTTCATTGAAGGAGTCACTGAGCTGAAATACGTCCAACATGCCATAAATCTATCAGAATGTCCATAACAATGAAGTTAACTTTAGAAGCAGTTCCATTGCCATAATGGTTGTTTACATGTCTGAGAAACACTTGTTTTGTATTTTAAGAAAATAAAAGAAAAAAAACATAAAAGAACTTTCCATGAGGAATGCAGAAAGAGTAACTTTTTTAAGCTTGAAAGATAAAAATAAAAGTAGTTAAAATAGCCATTGTTATTGAAGTCAAAAAAGGAAAGATCTCACATGCTCTAGTAACATACAGTGACATGATCAAACTCCTTTGGCTTAATAAATGTGTACATGAATTGTAACCAAATTCAGAGGTTTCTTTTCTTTATTTTTTAAATATTTAAGGTAAAAGCTCATATTCTGTAGTGGTGAGGTTCACACATGTTACACACACA
>VYZS01018177.1:0-10686 GCA_013400695.1 Neodrepanis coruscans | reverse complement strand
ACGCCTCCTAGTGATAAAACCACTAGGAATATTGTCCCTCTCCATCGTGATGACACAGTACTCATTCTTGAAACTGGAGATAAAGCTCTCACTTCTCAAAGGATGAATTTTGAAGCTTCTTTTCCTGATTTGAACAAGGTCTTTGTAGGACAACCTGAAATTATGAGACTGCTGCTAAAGACCATTGTACTATTTGATCACTCTCCCCAGAAATACTACATGAAATGTAAGATAATATAAGGTCCCAAGCAGATTCATTGCACAAAAGAAAGTTTTATCCAAAGACAATAGAAGCTATGGACACTTGGGAAAAAAAATATGCTTCTGCATAATTTGTTTTCTAGACTGGATTTAATTCTGTAGGAATGTAGCAGTCTGGCCAAGAGAAAATTAAGGAAATTTTTTAGCTTTGGTGAGGTATATATTTCGTTATATATCATAGGATTCTATGAACATTGTGTCTTTGCAAATGAAGCATTCAGACAAGAAATTCATAGCTGGGAAAACAGGTAACTTTAAAGACAAGCTTTTCTTAATCAAATAAGATGGCAGGTGTTGAAAGATTTATATTCTAAAACTGTTTTTTCATCTGAGATGTGGGGTTGTTTTTTTCTTCTACCATTCTGTCTAGTAGGAAAAAAAGGTGGGAAAGAGGATGTAGTCACAAAATCCTCTCTAGAGAATGCCCAGTGGTATAATTTACAGTTCAAAACATGCAAAAACTTAGTCTCACTCCATCTGCTCAGTTTCAGTGTAAGTAGTCACAGTGCACACAATTCATACTGGTATTTGAAGATCTCTGTCTCTCCACTATCAATGCCTTCACTGGGAATTAACTGTTAAGGAATTAAAAATTAATGAATAAACCTAGGTAGTAGAAATGAGGGAAAAGATTTAGAAATTAAGTTCTTTCACTATAAAGGGAGGAAAATTTTTGTTAATTGTTAATTGGCAAACCCTCTAGTTTCAGTTAAAGTCATAACTCACAAGAAGTTCACTTTATTAAAACTAGGTAAGAAATGATGTAGCATGAAAACACAATTCTATTGAAAAGCATGAGTAATAGAGTAAACGAGGACTGTAAAGTTCTGTCAAACTCACATTTTAATGATCCCATCATCTCCATCTTGTCAAAATGAGTTACTACTTACCCTATCCTCACACATCCATGCATATTGTCTCTGATGAGGTCTTGATTCACAATTCAGGAGGCAAACACCGTCACCAGTGCTTTCTTCTTAACCTCCCTAAGATAAACAGTTCAGTAACAGAGTACGGCCACAATTTCCTTGCAGTTTGAGGTTTGAGGGGGAAAAATGTATTGTACTTGTCTCAAAGGCAAAATTCTTACTTTATTGAAAAAAGTAGGATTTTGTTAAATATAAATCGAATATTGCTTGTTTAAAGCAATTTGTCATCATCCTGTACCATCAGGATGCAACATCACAATACTTTGCAACTAAAGCACCAAACTCTACTGAAAATATTTACATATATGTACAATTACCTCTGTAGTCTCATTTTTAATGTGTAGCAGTATACGATAAAGTGAACTAACAAAAACACACTTAACTCGCATGTGTGATGGGGAAGATGAAAAAAAAAATCCATATATAGACTGGAGCATTCACTAGGAACAGGAAAACAGAACTCACCAAATTTGGACAATGTGTGAACACAGAATGACCAAGAATATGAGTGAAGGAGAAGGCTTGTGGACAGTGGACCCTCAGATGATTGGCTAAGGGCTTGACCTTTAAGAGCCCATTGTTAAAGCTGTAGTTATCTGGGCAGAAATAAGCACTAAAACATATAAACTATTAGAAAATGTAAAATAATGCTGTTATCACGATAAAGCGTTTCTCTTTGCATCACGAAAAGGAGTCTGTGTCTTTCACCCATCACATTAATGTTCTATGTACAGATACCCAGGTGTGAAGATGGATTAACCTGGCTAAATTCCACATTTGGGAATGTGGAAACAAACATTCAAAATAACTGAAGGAAATGGTACTCATAAATGTGAAAACAAACATTGTAATAATTTGTTGCTTTTTTCCAATTTGAACTGTTTTAAATGAATGATTAATGGTGAAAGATGTCTAGACAATAAATTGTTCCTTTTTTCTGTCCTGGTACTAGACTCTGGTTTGGTAAACCAAACCAATTTATTTGTCCTATTGCATGACTCACTTGCTCATCAGTATGTCTGTTATTTACTATTTAAAATATCTATTAAATAAAGATTACCCTAGGCCATAGCAATGTGTGAAAACTTTCAGCCATTCAGGAGGAACCAAAAAAAAGCAGACTTTCAAGAATTAAAAAATATATTTTCGTAGTGAAACTCTTTAACCTAAATTCCCTCTGCTAATAACTGTAGAAAAAAAGCTAGTGAATACTTCTATTGTCTTGCCAGATTCTGTGGGTGGTTAATCCTAATTTGAATTTTGATTCACTTTTAAATGACTGTAAGGAGAGAAATATTGGACCACAGCCATTTATAGTGGAATAAAAACTGTGGAGCGACCTCCATGAGAGGACATCTGCAGGTCCCTTTATGGGGCTAAAAAAAAAAAAGATTTTATAGAACCATTTTTTGCTTTTAGAGTAATTTTTTCTTTACAATACATGGTGATTATTCTAGAATGTCACAAAAGCAGGATACATTACCTCTTTAAAGAAATATACATGGGCTATAAGTAGTCAATATCAAGTTAAAAGTGTTTGGAGTTATTAAGCACATTTTACATTTCTGTCTTACTTGCCAATGCTTTGCGTGTGTTATTTTAAAAAAGGGTCTTTGTCCAAGTTGCATTTTCAAGTTAAAATATAAGGAAAAAGAAAGGAAAATGTATTGCTTTGAGGGTAATGCCTTAGTATGCAATGAAAGAACAGCATTATTCACTGTGGTATCAAATTTCTTAGTTGCTGAGTTTTGATGCTTTTAAAGTCATATCACATTCTCCAAGACATAGTAAGCATAACAGTGCATCTCACAAGCTACCTGATAAGCAAGTACTCTTTCCCAAACTGTCCAAGAACAACTAAAAACTATGCTCGTACTTAGCGTAATTTAACCTGAATAAAAAAAATCAAAATAAAAAAAAGGACCACCATATTCTTTAGTCACATTATTTTCAAAGAATGTGATGGTAACACAGGAAACAAAAGTAAGGAAAAAATTGAATATGAAGATAAAGCATTGCTTTAAATTTTGCAAGGCTCTTTTGAAGGTGAAGTTTTAGAACAGCAGTCTCATGTGATTCTTTCGCGCTATGATTAATGAGACTGTAAAAATAAATCAACCAACCAACAAATGCAGTCTAAAAACAGTATGTTTCTGGTATGTTTCTGCTTGTGAAGTTAATGAGCACATGGACAAAATCCTGATATTTAATTCTATGAGAGGAATCAGCATATATTTGTGCATGGAGCCTAATTTTGAGAGCCACTGGACAGCCCACTGAAACTTGCTGTAATTTATATAAGGGAAATTACAGGTGTTCCCTGCATATAGTCATCAGTGCCTGTGGCTCCCATTATGGAGCAGATACTGGAAAGCATCATGAAGGTAGACCAGACTGCTCATAAGGATTATGAGATAGTTCAGGCTTACAGTGAAAATGTCGTTTGCTTGGGAGGATTCCACATCCAGAACTTGTTGCATTGTGCGCACATTAGACTGAATTTTTATGGTAGACGGCAGAAAGCCAAAGCTAAATCTCAAGAGACCTTCATGGTGTTGAGGAGCACACGGCCTGAAAGGAAGTGAAGTTGTTACTTCTTTTTATGAAGAAGCTCATTTCACCAGGACAAAAATACGTATGTTTGTTTATTCTCCAGCTTCTGGCACAATGTGGCCCTGGGGAGTAGGACACAACTGCGTTTCATGAGACACTGAATGCAAGCACAGCCCAGTAAGAGTGTATTTTTCCAGGAGCACAGCATGGCTGTCTACCTCACAGCAGCAGTTGTGTGTAAGGCAAGAGCATCCTCTTAGGCACATGTAGACCTCCCCAGGCTGATGATGAAACCTGAGGATGAGGGGACATGGTCCTGTGCACAGAGCACCAAAGAGATCTGCAGGGAGACTTACCTGTGTCCTGGCTCTGTGCTGGATCCCATGTGTGCCTCACTCTCAACCCCTCTCTCTGGTTCCAGGATTTGCAAGTAGAGATCTTCCTTCCCATAATTTATTATGTTGACCTCTACTCTTCCTTGCAGCCTCAGGACCATCCATATCTTCCTTTGTCTCAGCTCTTATCTTGGCAGTCCCTGGTCCCTCATCCTCACTGTGTAACCCACCAACTGGAGTTTCCTGTTTTCCACCCTTGCACAGAGCAATCTCTGCCTTATCTCCCTGCTGGTTTCATTTTCAGCTCCCTCTGCTCATTTGACATTTATGAACCTCATCAAGAATTTGTTTTCAGACCCAAATTTAAAATACTTTCCATTATATTTGTGCTCACTTGGTTCTCACATTTGTCACTGGGATGGTAACTATACTGAATAACCTAAATTTGGTTCTAAATTTGTTTCTTATTTCAGCTTCTATCCTTTACAAATAATCTGCTGTGCTTTCAAAGCCTCACAATGAGGCCCCTATGGCTAAAAAATTTCTTTTTTTTTTTTTTGCTTTGTTCCTGCCAGGCATTCTCCAGATGCATGAGACTTCTGATGTAAACACAGCTTCTCATCCGTAGCCATTCCTGTTCTCTCACAGCTCCAAAATATATTTCTTTGTCTTCAAACATAATCTGATCCCTCTTAGTTTCATGCATTTAGTGACTTTGACTGCTGTGAGAAGCAGTTTTTTACTGTTCGAGGATGATTCTACCATGTCTAAATTCAACAGGAAAGTTTTCCTTTACCTAGCCTTCTTTCTCAGCTGAGAGGACAGGCTTGAAAGGAGAATAAATTTTTTAAAAGTGTATTTTTAAAAAGTGTATTCCCTCCTCACTAAAGTTTATGTCTCTTGGATGCTTTATTCTCCTCTGAAAATGTCTTGTTCCTCCATAATTTTGCTGTAGTGAGGTGTCATATAGATAAAAGCAGTAAGGAAACATAACTAACTTAATTCATCCTAATTTTTATCTCAACTAGATCTGATTTAAGTCCTTCAGTTATTAAATTGGCTCGATTCCAATTATACCACCTGCACAGGATACTATGAGAAATATGCTGCAATCAAAATGCCGACTCAGGAGATGAAAATTAAAGAGACAACTGCCCCATGCCCATCTCCCAATAAACAAAACCTTGAAAGCAAAAAGAAACGTTTCTAACTTGCAAAATGCAGCCTAACATTGAGATCTTAACTTTGTAGATAATTTAAAACTCCTCACTCAGTAACCTTACTGAAACATCCACAGAAAATCCATAGTTCACTTGTGGTGGGAGATGTGTGTGTGTGTGGGGGTGGGTGTGGTAATCCATAAATTGCTAGAGATTTTTGGGGTTTTTTTCAGTTAGAGTGTTTAACAACATGCAGGTATCCTTCTGACTAAAAGAGCTACCAACTTTTCCTTTCATTTTCAGTCTTCATATATTTGGGTTCCTGTATTCTACATTAATACCTCATTTGTTCTTGTTTAAATGATTGTGTAGATGGACACTTTTCCTTTCCAAGCACCTAGTAATAGTTCAGATAAGTGTAGTGGATCTTTTTAATCTTAATCCAAGCCATTTTAGTTCCATTATCAGCTTCACTGCTTATCACTGAATTTTATTTAATGTATCTATCTATCTTTCATTATTTTAAGACTGCTTAATAATCTTCAGCAAATAAATCATATTTCCTTCCTTTTATGATTTCCAAACATGCTATCAAAAAGATTTGCAATTTAAGATGTCTTTCTATTTCTTCATATTTTGCAGCTCAGTCCATAAAGTGATCAAAACACAGGCAAAGAATTTTCACATCTATAAAAATCAATGATGATCATGTTGCCAGGCCTTGGAATAAGATTATGATCACAATAGGTATTGTTACACTGGGGCAAAACCCTGGCCCATCTTATAAAGTCAAAGAAACTAGTAGAAAATTGATTAACAAGAGTATCTTTCTGAAATTAAATATGAGACAGAACCAAAAGAGTAAACAGAAGCAATGCCATAGCTCTAAACTTGTTATTTCGTGACCAAAATATGATTAATTGGCAACATTTGTATTACTAGTACAGCTATATCAAAGTTGACTTCTGACTTTTCCAGGGTATAACAAGGGGCAGCAGGATAGATTTGTGCAATTAAAATGCAGACACCTGTGCTGCTTTTAAAGACCAGATGTACTTCAATTAAACCAGCCCTGAGGTTTGCTTAAAACTAGCACCTGCTTCCCAGTACACTCAGTCACCTGGGTTTCTGAATGTAGAGTAAATTTTAAATTTTGGATGTCTTTGGTTCTTTTCTTTGCAAGCAAGGCAAATTACTTTTTCTGCAAGGTATTTTTCAAATTTCATTTCCACCCTTTGGCTTCCTCTGGAGGTTTGGTCCTAGATATTGTAAAAAAGCCAAAAGCTAAGAACTGCCCACTGTAGTGTCCCTCAGCACTTAGTTCTTCTGATACCTTTAGCTACAGTGAACAATAACAAAATGGAAAGCAAACTTCTAATAGGTGAGCATAGCCCATTACAGCATTCCTTAGGCCACAGCAAAAATGGCAAACTTAGTCAGTAGCTTTACCCCAGTTTCTCTTGGCCTTTGCAGACATGTTCATGGGCTCTACCTGGCAACTCCCTGGTTTATAACAACATGGGTCTGACTTTGGGAAATGAGCACATTTACATCCTTTAACTAGGGACTCCCTTGGGCCATCTGTTGTGTACCAGCTGTACTGAACCAGCATGCACAAAAAAAGCTCACACCTTTTGAGATTTGCAGGTAAGACAAAGCCAACAACTGCCTCCTGGTGGGCAGATTCATAATTAGAGGAATAGGAATGTCTGTGAATAGCATGGCTCAGTTGTTCAAATTAGTAAGTCTCAGAGTCTGCATCCGTACTGTACTTAACAATATATTTGTTATATTTGGCAGGTAAGACATTAACCAGATGATATGTCAGTCAGCATTTCTTTTAGATATTAGAAGAAATCACTGTAAATCACTATCTGCCTAATTTTTTTTTCTTAGCCTCTGTCTATGACAGTTAATACAGATAACAGTTTTAAAAACATCATCTTTTATACTCAAGCGTCTCAGCTAGATTAGTAGCTACTTGATTTTAGGGTGTTTTTAATGCCTGGTGGGATCTCTGGCAAAAGTGTAGGGCAAGAAAATAGGACTCTTTTTTTTTTTTTCCCATAAGGTTATCTGCTCAATGCTAAGCTCTGCAATCTGCAAGCATCACATGCAACCTGCCCTACCAAGTTGTAGGTATAGAGAACCTTTTTTCAGAAGATTTAATTGGAGGAGATGGTGAATTTCCGTTGCTCAAGAAAGTGTTTGCTGCCTGGAAGGAACATATTCCTATAGATACTTGATGTTTTTCTTCCTCCTGCCTTGCAGAGGAGTTAATTCCCTGCGAAGATAAAATTCTTACAGATAACCTTGGAGACCTCATGAGATGGGGCCAGCCAACACATTTAAAAGCCTTGGAGAGGGAAAAGCAGTACATCTTTCATGTCTGATGGTCATACCAGTTAGGGTTCTCAGCTTTTGGATATAAATTTTCCTAAATCCTTCCCCTGCCTGGCATTTTGGGGTACCTGGGTGTAATTTTTCTTCACACAAGTAGTTTAATACAACAAAGCAGAAATACCCTACATCGGTGAGTGAGCAGCAATCACTGTTCAGGGCCTATCCAGTGGCAGAAGGATAAATGGAAAATAAAGCTACAGCTGTATTCAGTAAGGCAGGCTGAATTGTTACATGAAAGAAATTTGCTAGGGACTTTCAAAGTGATGAGAAAAACAGAAGTGACCTCGACTTACAGCAGAGTAAGCAACTGGTTTCTCAAGGTGCTTGACTCCAACTCCCTGTATATAGGTCTTCATCACAGTACGTTTATACACAGCCTAGAACCAAATAACTTATGAGTCTGCAGAAACTGTTTCATCTCCAAGAGAGCAAAATAAGAGCAGTAGCAAAGCAATCCACGACTATTTTTATCTGTGCGCCTGTGGAGAGAAGAGATGTATGATGATTTGCCTGGAACACTGGAAGACTTAGCATCAGTTTTTGAAGTTTAAGAAACACAGGGAGTGAGGTGAGTGACATGAAATGCTCCGAATGTGTTAGATTGGCCTTTTGCAGTGTTTGATGGAGCAAGGCAAGCAGCTCATTCAGTTTTACCCAAAGGTGTTGTGCTTGCAGGAGACAGAAGGGAGTTTACATCAGTCCTTGATGTAAAGACTCAGCATGAAAAAACTATGAATTTCAGCCTACAGAATTTCCAGAAGGCCTGAATTCACAGCTATTTGATTTATTGGCAGGTTTTTGCCCATTTGGTCATATCTAGAAAGCAAATAACTCAAGTACACCTCAGTACCACTTAGTGAATTACCGTTCTTTCTGCTAGTATGTAAAATGCACAGACATATACATAAGGTATTTGCATGTATTTACACATACCTAAACACACAGACACATGCATGAGAAAAAATGTGAAACTAATAATGAGTTTAATTTGGTTGTCTTTTTCTCATTTTTCATGAGGTTCTCTGATGTGAACATGGTAAACTTCAGAAGCACAGTATCCATCAAAGGAACAAGGGGAGTCATTTTGCTGGTATTTTGATAGTGTAAATCATAGAAATATGGCTGAAATAATCCTTTATTAACATAAAAGCCCCTTTTGTGCTGTCATCTAAAGCTGAGACTGGTGAGCACTTGTGCTATTTAAAGTCCTCAAATTGCTCTGTTTTGTTTTGTGATCTCCAGTTCACAATTTTAGGAAAAAGGTGCTCAGGGATTCAATGCAAGTATTCAGATTCTCCTTTATTGAGGAAGCACCTGAAGAAACAGAGGGAGACTTACCTCTTCTGTCTCCCTCTAGCACAAAGGGTGTGGGGGCCAGCCCAAGTATCACGAAAGCTCTGCCAGGAGTCCGCCTGCCCCTTTTGCCAAGACATTTTTCTTCAGTGGCACCCTACTGCTCTGAGAACATGGTACAGGGACCGCATGTATCCTCTCCTGCAGGCAAGACACTGCCAACCACTAGCACTGTACTCTGCTCTTGCCCGCATTCCCGTGGGGCAGAGGCATACAGAGAGAGCAGGGTAAGAAGAAATCATTCAGAAATGGAATTTAGCTCCAGTACTGTGCAAAGGGAGAAAACAATCATGTGGCCTTTTTTTGCTTCCAGAAAGCAAATTAATTCCAGAGATGTAAGTATTATCTGGGTCTGGAAATTCGTATGTGTATGTAGAAATTGTCTAGTGAAGGCCAGGTTTTGCATGATATCTAGGTGGCCACAGATGCAGATAGAGGTGTAGCCTTGATCCTCAGAAATACTTAGGCATCTATCTCCAGTAAAATTAAAGAACCTTAAGTGAGTGTCAGCATCTAATTAATTCCTGTGGTTTTGGCCCTTGTGAGTTTTGGAGAGGTTTAAGGCCTTTATCAGATTCCTTAGGTACCTGCATACCTTTACAGATTTGTCCTCACATGTGTAACTAAAGATGTGAAATACAATCAACACTGTTATTTCATTTCCTCTAACCTGTGTCAACAAGGTCTTTTCGTAACAATTTAAGCCCAAAACTTGCACAACTGTAATGTAAATCCTGATTGAATTGCTAGTACACTGATCTTTTTTAACCTTCAGATTTTAAGCTGGTTCTTATATGAAGGTTACTGGCACTGTTCCATAGTTTTTTCTTTAATATCTTGTTCACTGCAGTAATATTCCTTCATCTCTTATTTTTGCCTACAGTATTCACATCAGGACAGGATAACCTTGCTTTATTTTTTGAAATAAACCATTAATTACACTTTTTTTAAAAGGCAACAAGTATACATGATGCACACTCAGATATCTCAGTCTGACAGCAAGAAGACAGTGCTGCCGTATGGTCACATGTAATCACCACAGATCCATCTCAGAGCACATATCCTCACATTCTGTGAGTCCTCCAGCATGCATGAGTAGTTCAGTGCCATTTTTTCCTTGCTGTCAGAGCTGCACACGGGACCACTACCTGGCTAGGTCTTGCTATGCTTGCTTCATTTCCAAAATAATTTCAAGTCACCATTCCTCTGTGATTATATTCAATGATTCACTTTGACTTATCTTTTTTTAGTCATGACAAAAAAATGGGCATTTTGACAGCCCTGAAAATCTTCTGATCAGAGATTGTCTTTTCATCATAACAACCACACACAGTACCACAGGCTTTCGCAACCCTGCTCAGATAGATTTTTACCAACTCTTCATGAGAAAACTCTCTCAGGTGTAAAAGTCTTTTTCTTTACTCAAATCATTTGAGTCTTGTATTCCTCTACAAGGCAGAGTGCAGGCATGGATTGGTTAATGACGGCTGCAGTGGTACCTGTCTGACAGCAACTTGACAGGGACCACCATCCCATTTTATAGAAGCCAATGTCAGATGGAAATACATTTGAGTTGTATTTGAACCAAGGACTTGGAGATGACTGGCAAGATTTTAGCCTCTTGAGACAGTGCTCCTTTCTCTTTTTTCACTATATACTTTCAATTTTATATTTATTTTATTTATTTTATTT
>VYZS01018158.1:0-31653 GCA_013400695.1 Neodrepanis coruscans | reverse complement strand
AAAAATAAAGGCAAATAAAATGGTTAAGGATGTTTGTCAGATTGATAGCTGGGAGTCGTGTGCGTAGTGCACTCATAGTAACCTCCGAGCAGCACAACTCAGCGTCAGCACCGAGGAATCCTTGCTGTCAACAGCAGATAAATTGATTTGCTTGGAAGAGCCGAGCCGTATGATGTCCTCCTGGATAAAACAAACACTCCCTGTTCCACCCCAGCTGTGGAGCTTGAAGTCTCTGAGTGACACTGGGGGAAAAAGGATTACTGACCTGGCAACAGAATTGAAAATCCATTAAAATAACAGCGTGTAGCTCTTTGTTCTGCCTCATTCAGAAACCCCCATCACACGTGTCTGACTGGCCTTGGAGAGACCAGGAGGAACCTGAAGATGTTGAACTCTCATCAGAGCAAAACCACTGAATGGCTGTTAGACAATAGGAAAAACAATTGGTTAAAATAATTCAGCTGTTTAATCTTAATGTCTGATGCCACTTTCTCCAGTAAGGGACAGTTTAGGAAGCCCTTCACAAAGTCTAATATAAAAGAGAAAAGAAGGGGGGGATAAAGGACTGGACTGTCCTTTGGTGCAGAAGGAAGGCAGAGAAGAGCAGCATATTCCTGTGTCAGTAGCTGAGGAGTAAAAGAATTGCTGATGAACTCCTTAAACAGCTTCTGTTTGACCGGCTGAAGGAAAGAGAGCCCAAGGAAGGGAAGGTCATTCTGCTTGGAAAAGCATTTCTTGGACATGTGTGTTTCATAGTTGCATTAAAACTGGGAGTCAGAATTGAAGTAGGAAAGAAAGTGTTGACAGTGATGGACAACCACAATTGTCAGGAATGTTTTGGGAGACAGATGCACCATATGTGAGAAGCTGGATAAAGCTGGATAAAGCAGATGTTCCACCTCTGCCTGCACTGAGCAGAGAGGGATGTTCTCAGGTTGGGCTGTGGTTGTTGTGCTGGAGAAATGCAGATGGTTACAAAAGCAGATTAATAATATATACAAACAGTCTTAGGTAATGGTTGGCTCAGGCTCCAGAATGCTGGTGGGAAGCTCATCGTCCTCTCACCCACTCCCTTCCCTCTGAAAATGTCACTTATCCCAAAATTCAGAAGTTGTGTGGCTATGATGACAGAAATGAAAGGTGAACAGTTGCTTTTCCTCCTCTGGATTATTCAGGGTTGTACTTTTCTGCCTGGTTTTGGTGCAGTAGCTTCTTAGGGGCAAAGGTTGCATTTAGCTCTTAATGTCAGAGATGAACAAATGTTTAATTTTAGAAATAAGTAACTGCAGACTGCCAAGCACTGGGTCCTACCGTGCTGGAAAAGAGCAGCATTGTGTTGTAGTCTCAGGGGGCAGTTTGACTAAAAAAAGAGGAGAGAATTGGATTAGATATTGGGAAGAAATTATTCTCTGTGAGGGTGGGAGGCCCTGGCACAGGGTGCCCAGAGAAGCTGTGGCTGCCCCATCCCTGGGAGTGTCCAAGGCCAGGTTGGAGCAGCCTCGGACAGTGGGAGGTGTCCCTGCCCATGGCAGGGGTGGGACTGGATGAGTTTTAAGGTCCCTTCCAACCCAAACCATCCTGTGATTCTGTGAATTTAGTTCAGTGCTCATCAGCAAAGTAATGAAGAAGAAAAATGCTTAGAAATGAGGCAGTTTAGAAAACCAGTATCAGGTGTGGTTTTTTGTCAGAACTGTACCCCCCTGCAGTAGGAGTTACCTGATGTTTTCCTCACCAGTGGGTCCTCAGAGAAGAAAAACATCACAACCAAAGGGCAGAATTGCCTCCCACAGCCTGGTGGGAAGCTGTTGAGATTTCTCCTGTTCCATCCCTCTCTTTGTCCAGAAATGGAGCCTTTTGCCACAGTAGGAAAGGTGGTTCCTTGTCAGGGTTCTCAGTAGCTTCTCCTGAAATAATAACAGAGAGTTAAAAATTGCAATTACTCTGTCCATAATAATTTCTCTTCCCAACAGCCCATCTTACTCAGGTTTTGGAAGTGGGATGATTGTACCTGTGGAGATCAGTAGAGAAGGTACTGGAAGTACAACACTGCCTTTGTATAATTCACCTGGAGCATGACCCCAGTCTGCTCTGGCTGTCCTGTTCCAGCTCCTAGTGCATGGATATGATTGAGTCGGAAGGGACCTGAAAGGTCTTCTAGAAATGATCAATGTAGAGAGAGAATATTCTTAAAAGGGAAAATTCCAAGTCTTGCTGTGTCACCAGGGTCAGTTCAAGGTTGTGGTTGGCATTGTGTGTAGGGCTGGTATTTAGACAGGGATAAAGCAAAGTGCCAGAAAACTTGAGGCATCAGGATGTAAATGCCTTGCCTTCCATTTCCTTGCAAGGAAAATATTAAATATGTGGCAATGTTAATAGCTGCTTAGCAGAGCTCTGTGAATTAATTTCCTAATTTTAAGGGTAACATTAATCCTCTTGCTGGGAACTGAGCTGGCACAATCCTCTTTTTCCCTTTCATTCCTTGGCTTCTCCTGCCTCTAAGGAGGAGCTGAGGCAGTGGGTGCTGATGGGCATCCCACCAGTCACAGGGACATGGATCAATCTTTCCCACCCATTCCAGCCTGTGCTCAAAAATACTGACCAACAAATACATGTCCTGGGTGACCTTTGCCTTTCAGCAAGAGGCCCCAGCACCATTCAGAGCCGTGACAGCCCAGGGTGAGATGAGTTCTGCTCAAAGGAAGAAGCCTGAACTGTGTCCTGCCTAGTCAGAGTCACTTTTCCCATTTTCCCTGAAGGTTTATCCTTTACTCACAGCAGGGTTTTAATAGATTGGCTGCCCAGTGTTAACTAACCCATTGACCAACTCTATTCTTCGGGTTTCTGGGTGCCTGTGTGGTGGCTTGTGGTAGCAGCACTTAAACAAATGGACCTGAAAGCAGTTCTGCTGCACTAATGGGTCATACCCCGTGCAGAGCAGCTGGTGGAGGAGCTGCACATCCACTGCATTAGTGCATTTGGCTGGTGCTGAGCAGGGCTGGTGGCTCCAGAGGCTCTTCTCCCCATCCTCCAAGCCAGGACCAAAGCATCACTGTCATTGCTGCAGGCATTTCAAAAGAGAGGGGGTGCTCCTGCCTTCGGTGGAGGTGGAGGGATTCATTCCTGCTGAGCCTTGATGCCCTGTGACACTAATGAGTTTCACAGGGCATTTACCAGCATATTCAGCTGTGTAAAAATAATGAACATTCCCAGTAAACTGGGTCACCATGTGCCACATACTGGGTCACACTCATGTACAGTGGATAAAGCACAGGAGTGCTGGTGGCCATTTCCATTATCACACATGGCATTGTGGCAGCTGAAAGTGTTACACTGCATTTATTTGAAGCTGTTTTGTGTGGGTCAAAAAAGAAAAATCCTGTTTGGTGCAGAAATGTGGTTAAAATGTAACATTGAAGCCCTTTAAGAGCACTGGAGGGAGGGAGGAAAGGAGGGAGGGCGGTGTTGCTGTGAGCTCAGGGAGGTCCAGGGGGGTTGGCAGAGTGACACATCCCCAGAGGGAAGCCAAGACAAACCATGGCAGAGGTGTGATGGCCATGGAATGCTGCCTAAATGGAGGAGATTCTTTTTCACAAATAGTGCTGGAGAACTGCTTAAAATTGGCCTGTCTTAATAATTAAAAATAGCTTCTTTCCCTTGAGCTGTCCCCAGCCCCTCTTTCTCCTTTGATGTTCCTGCTGTCCTTCCAGCCTTTCCCCTGTTACTGGCATCTCCTGCTTTGCATGGCTGTGGTTTAGAAAAGGATTTGGATGTGAGAAGAGCTGCAGGAAGGTGTAGGGTGTCTGTATGTCAGGATAGGACACTGTGGCCAAGCACTGAATCTGAGAAAGGGATGGGTGAAGGAGTGAACCTGGGTGGAAGGAGGGCAGGAAGGGTAGGAAGATGAAGGGTGGATGAAGGAGGAAATGGGAATTGGTTGTGTCAGGAGGGATAGCTGGTGTTGAAAGGGTTGGGAGAAGACAATCCTAAAAACCTCCTGGGTTTAGCACCTGGAGAGAATATAAATTATGTCTTAATAATTCTGCTTTTGCAGTTACAAAGATGAAATCTTTGTCATTTCTGAGTGTTTTGTGGCTCCTTGATCCCAATTCTGGAGAGGATGGGGTCATGTTGGCCATGGTTTGTTCAAGGCAGTGCTGAACTATCCCCATATCTGGTGTTTCTCAAGCCTTGTAATACATAATTGCTGTTGAAAAAAATGAGCTACCAAAAAGCACATGATGAATGTGCTGCTTTGGTGTGCAGCCAGCTGGACTCCACATCATCTTAGGAGAGGAGGTGATCACTGGCAGTAAAATACTCATCATAGAAGTGTGAATTATTTTGCAGCTTCTTTTCAAGCAGGAAAGGAAATGATACAAGTTTGTAACTTTGGGCATTTGATATTCAATATAAAAACCATAAAGCCTTGGTTTCTCAGCATGGAGCCACTCAACTTGTCAAAAATGCCTTTTCAACCCTTAAAAATGACATGAACAGGTACTTTGAACACTCCTCTTGATGTAGGTGTGACTTTTCCCATCCTTTGTAATCCACTTCCTGCTTTAGGGTTGCTTATAGGCCTTGCCTACTGAATATTTACAATCCAGTGATTTAAATTTAAACTTTAAAGCAAGAAATTTTTCAGCTTCCAACTTTGTAAACATCATTTGACGAACCTGATAGCTGAAATAAAGGTTTAAAAGTTTTGGAAGTCTAATTTAGGGTTCACAGTGTTTAGTGCCATGGGATGACAGAGTTCAAATTGAAACTATGCTTAGAAAAATTATGTCTTAAATTGTATCAGACATAAATAAATGTTTGCTGATCACAGAATCTGTACCTTTTGAACCACATGCTGTTTCCTGGTGATTTCATTTACTGTAATACAGTTTCTAGATAAAATTAAATGTTTAATTCAAGGATTTTGTTTATGGTAAGAGATGTTTGGAATGTGTTCAAGCAGTAATTTTAGGTAAAGTTATTAGATCTGTTGAAATGAAGCTTTTTATTGAGAGAAAACACACCTTTTGCAGTGAAAAGTTAATTTCCAGCCTATACAAGCTGTTTTTCCCCCTTTGCTTTTTTGGCTTATCCAGTTGAACAAAAGGAGGAGAAACCAAAGCCGTCTCAGAATCAAGGTTAGCACAGAAAATGGTTGTTTCAGGTGATGAGTGAGATCTGGATGTGGTTCCTCATATTTTAGAGGAGAACCCTAAGCAGTGGAGCTGGTAATCCATGCATCCATCCCTCTTCCTGGAACCTGAAGCAGTTAATAAAATTAATAATTAATAATTAGGAAGGTGAAGTAATTGGAAAGGGACCTTCCCTTGAGCATTAATGGCTGAGTATTAAAAGTGTTCAACACCAACCTCCATCCTGGAGGCTCCTCCATTCACTTCTCACATCAACCTGGTCTCATTCCCAAGGGTGGATCAGGGTTTGAAACCTTGAAAGGTTTTACAGGGTGAGAAAATTGTTTCCCACCTGACTCTGTGTAAGNCTGATATCAAGGAATGGCCGATAAAGAGCTTTATTCTGTGAAATGCACAAGTTCTAATCCCCAAATAAATAGGATTGTTGAAAAGAAATCACTACCTTTATTATTACTTTACCCAGTGCTGTTCTCTAAGGGAATTTATTATATTTTAACTGGCTGGTAGGAAAAATTCTGTGAGGAATTTGGAGGTATCCATTAAAGTTTGAACACATGTATTGGGGCTTAATGCTTGAAATAACAACCCAGCTTCTCATCTCTGCATGTGTCACATCTCGTTTTGACTGGGAAGGGAAATTATTGTTGGTAACTTCATCTTGAAAATTAAAAGCCAGTGCTGAGCCAGCAGTGGGTGAGGACCCCACAGCCTGATGTTTGCATTCCTTGGTGCCATCCTTGGCTGCCTTGGAGCCTGCTGGGATCCAGGGGCTGGGTATTGCAGGTGGAGAGCCAGAAAGTCTTCATCATGTCCAAAGGCATGGGCACATTTCATCTGAGTTCCCATGGGCTCCAGAGAGGCCAAGCGTCTCTTGTGCTCAGTGTGCTCAGCTCTATTGTCCTTCCCAAGTTCAAAAATACAATTTATTTTGCAATATTCTGTGCTTCAGTGCTCCAGGGCACTGGTGGTTTTGGTACAGAACTGCTCCCACCTGCCTTGCTGGGATATTTTTGGATAGTCAGTGACATTTGAAAGGAAAACCGAGTGAATGGGAGCTGGAGCAAAGCTTTGTGTCCTGGCAAAGCCTCATTCCAAGTGGGCAGGGAGTGCCCGAGGCTGGAGCCAGCAAGGGAGCAGGAGGAGCTGGAGCGGTGCCGGAGCAGCTTCCCAAGGGATTTATAGGCAGAGAGAGATTTTTGACGGCCTTTTTTTATATTGCAAAAGAAAACAGGAAAGTTGGCAGCTTGGCCTGAGAAGATTCTCTGCTTATTTCAATAAGTGGGCAGAATGTAGTGGGTTCTAGCAGAGTTTGCTGAGCTAGAAAAATCTGGGAAAAAAAGAGAATTTTTTTCTTTTTGTTTTTTTTTTAATTGAATTGATTTTTTTTTTGAATGAAGAGCAAGCTCACAGTGGATGAGTAATGTACAAGTGAGTCTGACCTCCCCCTCTAGATCACAGGAATCTGTCATTCCCAGATGCTGCCTGGCTGTGATGGACTCAGTGAGTGCTCTCCACTGCTTCCACAGAGCTTGGCATGCAAAAACAGCAAATAAAAAATAAGTTCAAGGAAACAATCACAAGTTGTTACCAGCACCAAGTCCTTCAACAGAGCTTGGAGCACAATCCGAGCTCAGCGAGACGTCAGCTGCTGTCACTGCCAGCAGCTACAGCTTCATTTCATTTCCTCAAGTGGCAGGTCCAGTCATTTTTCAGGACCAGCGCCTGTTTTTCTCCAACTGATTCGCCAGAATTCTTGTCAGGGGGAGTTAACACTCAGTGCTCCACCTGCCACAGCGCATCGAGCTCACCGAGGGGAAAACACCACCCTGACAGAGACACTTCTTTTTTTTTTTTTTGGTTCTTTTCTCCTCACAGGTCGTGGCCTATCACTATTGCCAGGCTGACAACGCCTACACCTGCCTGGTGCCCGAGTTCGTGCACAACGTGGCCGCCCTGCTGTGCCGCTCGCCGCAGTTCGTGGCCTACAGGGAGCAGCTGCTGCGGGAGCCCCACCTGCAGAGCCTGCTCAGCCTGCGCTCCTGCGTCCAGGATCCCATGGCCTCCTTCCGCAGGGGTGTCCTGGAGCCCCTGGAGAACCTGCACAAAGGTATGGCTGGGCCTGGTGGACCCCCCGTGCTTGGCTCCCACATGGCTGGTTTTCAGTTGTTTTCTGGAGGTGCAGGGAGGAGATGGGGTCTGGAGAAAGGTGGAATTGTGGGATTTCAGCTGGAGGGAATGTGAAAGACCACCTCATTCCACCCCCCTTCCATGGGCAGGGACACCTCCCACTGTCCCAGAGCTCCAACCTGGCCTTGGACACTCCCAGGGATGGGGCAGCCACAGCTTCTCTGGGCACCCTGTGCCAGGGCGTCCTCACCACCACAGGGAAGAATTCCTTCCCAATGTCCCTCTGGCAGTGGGAAGCCATTTCCCCTTATCCTGCCACTCCAGGCCCTTGTCCAGAGAGCTTCTCCAGCTCTTTTGGAGCTCATTTAAAAGCTGAAAAGCTGCTGTAAGGTCACTCCAGAGCCCAATGGTCCCTTCCAGCCTGACCCGTTCTGTGTGATTCTGTGACTGAGCTTGTTGGTAAGCAAGGGACTAACCACCCCTCTCCTCCTGATGTTCAGGGCTGTAGAAAAAACATTTGCCTTTCCCATTTCTTACCTCCTTCTGCATCACAAACCTGCCCTTACAGTTCTGAAGATGGAAATAAGCAACATTTTCCATGCCCAGCATTGGTTATAGCAATATAGTTATGTTCTGATTTATATGCGTAGAGATGATTGTTTTTTCCTTTCCCTGACACTATTTGATGGACTTTGGAGATTCTGAAGCTTTCACCAAAGGACTGATACCATTAAGTCAATGGACACCCTGTGTAAAGCTCCTGGGGGAACTGGTGACAAGCCTTATTCTGATTACAGAGCTTTTTCTAATGCAGCATTGATTTTTTCTTCTTTTCTTTTCTTCCCTCTGCAAGTTATAACTAATTCATTGTGACAGTCACTACATTTAGGGTCTGTGCTCGTTGCCATGAAAACTGTCAGAGCATTGCAGAGTTCAGGACTCTCTTGCCCCACAGAACAATGTTTATCACCGTGGCTGTGCTGCATCTTGGCTGCAAAAATAATTCAGATAATTTTGTTACCACCCTACACTCCACAGTGGAGGATCCAACATGAAATAGATGCGGCTTCTACCATGTTCAAAGCCCTGATGTTCAAACCAGCTCCTCAAAACTCTGTCCAAGCTCTGAGCAGCAGCATCTGGGTCCCACCCGCTCAGTTCCACCAGGCACAAGGCACATGCAGAGCCCTCACAGCACAACAGCAGTTGGTTTTCCTGGCATGGAGAAATGTCACTGTGGGAGGAATGTGGCTGCTCTTTCCTACCAACACTCCTGGCAAGAAGAAAAAAGCAAAAAGATACATTTAGGAACTGCTGCTCCAAAGGAAAATAATTCCTGGTTATTACAGTGGCTCCTTGGGAGCTATTCCAGCCCTTGAATTCAGAGTGTTTTCAGAGGATGCTTACTTTTCTTGCCAGGCAGGTTGACCCCCATATGGTCCTAAATTCTGAAAAAAAATTATATAAAATCTTCCTTTGCTTTCCCCTTGGGCTCTGCACTCAACACAACTCCACCAGAGCCAGTGACCAGGACTCCCATCTTTCCACCTGGCCAGGAGTGCTGGCAAGCTGGTTTGCACCAAGTGGTCTCTAACAAAATGAACAGTGTCTGGAAATTGGTTTTAAAATTCAGAACATTTAAGACTCTGTAAATATATCAGCAGGTCTTTTACAAGGTGCTGTTGAAGCTTTAGTGCTACTGGGACGAAATTATTGCGCAGCTGTTAATGGTGAGCGTCACTGAGAAAGATTCATGTTTCTCAAATGTATATATTTTTAATGTCAAGGAATCTAAATAATATATAGGAGAACAAGGTTCTGATTTTTTCCTATTCCCTGCTTTCTCCTCTCTCTCTCAGGCTTTATGAGGAAAACTCAGGCACTACGTTCACTCCAGGATTTCAGGCATAAAAGTGTATTTTCTGGTGTACCCAAAAACCTTGCTGAGAAGTTAACTGAAAAAGCACCTATGGTCATTTTAATGCAAAATCCTTGTTTTCCAAATGGATATTTGCAGCACATTAGGAAATAAATGTAGCTTGATGTCAGGCAAGGACAGGAGACTCAGCAGCACCAAACACAAGGTGTTTGCTCACCTCTGTTCTCCCTGGAACCCCACAGGGAACATGGGCTCCTGTTGTCCATGAACACTCCATGCTGGGGTTTGACAGAAAATTTCCTCATGCAGTTTAAAGTCAAAGAGAGAAACTCACCTGCTGTTGAGAATTCTGAGCTTTCTGACAGCAGGATTTGTCAGTAGCACCTTACAGATCAGAACCTGCAGTTCGTGGGAGTAGCACAGACCAACAGTAGATTCAGATGTCCCATTTGCCACCTGGTTTTGAGTTTGTTAGGCAAGATTACCTTTGAGAAGATACCACCTGAGCTTAAGACACAAGTCCAAAAGTCACACTCAGCTCTCAGCATCTGACAGAGAAACACTTAATGCATTGTTTGCCTCACCTGGGTTACTGAGTTCTCCAGCTGCCAAAAAATCCTGTATAAAAAGGCCTTGATTTGCTTTTTGTAGGATTTTCAAGGCTAGGTTGGAGCAACCTGGTCTAGTGGAAGGTGTCCCTGCCCATGACAGGAGGTGGAATGAGATGACCTGTAAAGGTCCATTCCAGTGTGCAATAAATGTATCATTTAAAAGGTGCTGCTGCTGTGATTTTTTTCTTCTTTAGCGTTAAAACACTGTAGTTAGTGGCTTTGCCTTACATTATGATCACATGTCTGTAGCCTTTCCTGTAAATGCTTTTTCTCTTTCAGAGAGGAAGATCCCTGATGAAGATTTCATTATATTAATTGATGGTTTAAACGAGGCTGAATTTCATAAACCAGATTATGGAGACACCATAGTATCTTTCCTGAGCAAAATGATTGGAAAATTCCCTTCCTGGCTGAAGCTGGTAGTGACAGTCAGGACAAGTCTACAGGTATGTTGAGACCCAAAATAATGATAAACTGTGTCATCATGATGGGCTTAGATGAAGATGGATGTCTGCATTTGCTCAAGACCCTTTATTTCAGGTTATCCTTTTGGATTTTTTATTCTTGGATTTACGTTCATGTCCCCAGACTCACTCTGCAGCTCTGGATGGATCTAATCCAGCATTGCTTATTCATGTCAATAAATGATCATCAGCTCATGGTACAGATGATTTTGTGACACAGCTCACAAGCCAACAGATTCTTACTCATCAAGACATTAGGAGGACAGGGCCTGATGTCTGTCAGCCTGTGCAGCTTGAGAACATCCTCTGCTCCATGTGGAAGAGAAGAGCAATTCAGATTTCATACCCCTTCTGTGTGACCTGAGCATGATGGTTTCAGTCTGGAGGAGTCAATGTCAGGCCAAGATTTTGTTCAGCTCAAAAAGACTGTCAAGAGCAGATGCTGAAGCTTTAAGCTGAGTGTTCCTTGAGTTATTCTGAAGTGTTTTGATTTTAGTTTGCAGCTGGGCAGGTTTTTACCTTCAGCCTGACCTTAGCTGTTCATTGTGACTCTTTGGCAGAAGGATCAAGCTGGGCTTAGTTTGTTGGCTCAACTGCTCTGAATGGAGCGAGCTGGGAAGCAGACACAGCCCCAGCTGGAGCAGATCTGCTCTTTCAAGGTTTCTCAGTAGAGCTGCTTGATTTGTAGCATCACTGATGGGAAAATTCACACTGAGCACTGGAGCTGGGAGCCCAGAGGAGGCAGAGTCAGCAGGATGGGACACATGTTTAGGAGCCAGCTCGGAGCTGCTCTGCAGCTGGTTTGGCTGCTCTGGGCAGAAAGGCCTGTCTGCAGCTCTCTGTTTCTTATTTTGTCATTATTAGCCATTTCTTCATTAGCACAGAGATGTGGAGTTCATTTCTACTGAGCTTCATTAAGCAGTTTTACTGAGATGTGCTAATATTTACTGAGATCCATGGGTTGATTCACCATGGCCCTCCTGGCAGGGAGCTGAGTCTGGTTCCAGCTCCATCAAGGCAGCCAGACCCTGTGCACTGTCCTTGTCACTGGGAATGGCAGCAGCTTCCCAAAATCCAGGAGGGCACAGGCTCTCTGCTGCACTATCTGCTTCCCAAGATCCAGAGAGCACAGGTTATTTGCTGTTTGGTGCCAGCATCCGTTTTTTGCTCAGTAATGAAGCAGATTAAATATCATTTGGAAGAAATCTTTCTGTAATTGCAAACAAATTTCATCCTCATGGCTTGAATTCCTCATTTAATTAGGGATTTTGCAGCCCTCCGTTCTTCCCTGCAGCTTTTGCACTGTGCTCTCCCGCTTTTATTTTATTGAAGAGCTGATGGCTTCCCCGTGTCCAGGTCTCTTGCATCATTTCTCTTCTCACAGTGGCTGAGAGCCCACGAGGGGCTTTAGAAAAGCCTTTGATGACCTTTGGCTTATGTTGGATAAGCATCATCAGTCAGTTCAGCCAGTGACCATTCCCTGGGCACAGAATCCCACAGCAGACAGATGTGGTCACTTTGCACTGGAAGATACTCACTGTTCTCTCTCCTGGTGTTTCCACCCACCTGCAGGAAGATGTTCCAGGACGGTTCTTGGGTTCAGTTTCAACAAATTTCTTGTGGCCTCAGTCAGATCTGTCATCTGACTGTCCATTCCCTCTGACAGGAAAGCAGAAGAGATGGATGTAAATCCATGGTTGGGAATAACAGGGGCACCGCTATGTGGGAATTTGCCAGCCCTTTCCATGGATGTGATGTTAGGAAATATCCTTCATTTTAATTTCAGTCATGTTTCACACACAACCTGCTTGATTATAGATGAGGCTGTAAGGTCCTGAGGGCACAAACTGGCATTCGTGTGCTTACCCTGATGGAAGGTCTTAAAGGAGTCTCAGAGGTGCTATTGTGATAGAAATTAAGTGTACTCAATGAATAATAAACACCACCAGCATGAGTGTCTTTTTTTTTTTCTTTCTCTGTAGGAAATAATTAAGCTGTTGCCCTTCCACAGAATATTTTTGGATAGACTGGAAGAGAATGA
Organism: Neodrepanis coruscans; assembly: GCA_013400695.1. NCBI lineage: Eukaryota > Metazoa > Chordata > Aves > Passeriformes > Philepittidae > Neodrepanis > Neodrepanis coruscans. Next base: position 19,378 of record VYZS01018158.1, on the reverse strand, counting down.
AGCCATCGACCAGGACCTGCAGGCGTACATCCTCCACCGGATACACAGCAGCTCGGAGATCCAGAACAACATCTCGCTCAACGGCAAAATGGACAACACTACCTTTGGCAAACTCAGCTCTCACCTCAAGACCTTGAGCCAGGGGTCCTACCTGTACCTGAAACTCACCTTTGATCTCATAGAGAAAGGATACCTGGTGCTAAAAAGCTCCAGCTACAAGGTGGTCCCCGTGTCCCTGTCCGAGGTGTACCTGTTGCAGTGCAATATGAAGTTCCCAACACAGTCTTCCTTTGATCGGGTCATGCCTCTCTTGAATGTGGCAGTGGCTTCTCTGCACCCATTAACAGATGAACATATTTTTCAGGCCATTAATGCAGGTAACATTGAGGGCACTTTGGAGTGGGAGGACTTTCAGCAGAGGATGGAGAACCTTTCTATGTTTCTTATCAAACGTAGAGACATGACGCGAATGTTTGTTCATCCCTCTTTCCGAGAGTGGCTTATCTGGAGAGAAGAAGGTGAAAAGACCAAGTTTCTTTGTGATCCTAGGTAAGCAAATGCTCTGAGAAATCAGAGTTTACTAAGGTGTTCATCTCACACTGTTACCAGAATCATTCTATTTCCCAAGGTTGCCCATGGATGTGGTTACCTGACTTTGGCCTGTGCACTCTGTAGTTCTCTACATCTGTAAAGATCACCTGAGATCTTTACGTTGCTCATGGAAAGAAATAAGTCCCCCCTGGGCACACCCAACAGTCATCTTCAGAATGAGATGAGCTGTTCCTCAGAAGGCCCCAGGGGGACTCTCTCAGGTGTCACCAGGGGCAGGTTACTCCTGCCAGCTCAGTCTGGAGAAGGGGAATCAACCTCCCTTTCTCCAAAGGTATCAAAACCATGTGAAGTGGAGGCTAAGGAGTGGAAAGATGAGTAGCATGGATTATGTCTTTTGCAGTTTGCTTCTTTTTCAGTTTATGTTCTTTGTAGTGTCCTAGTGTCTTTTTGAAAACATAATAAGCAGAATTGGACTGTAGTGATTTTGGCCTGTAAATGCATCTGTAATCTCTGTCCTGACAGCAGCTGAGTTCCTGGCTTAGCTCACAGAGAACAGAATTTAATCACAGTTAGATTTATAGTCTCTAAACCAAATGATCACTATTAACAACATTATCTTTGTTTCTGCTGAAGAGTGGAAACAGACTCTCTTTGCTCCATGTTGTCCACCCAATTTCTTAAAATATCATTATTAAAATCAGGGAAGCACTTGTATTCAAGGCTGTGTCTGGTGGTCAGTCTGAAGAAAATCTACTGGAGCTGGATAGCACCTGACTGATCAAGCCTGCTGTGGCTGTTGGTGGTGTCAGAGTAATTTACCTCTTTAAATTTTGAGGTAAACAGGCTGCGGTAGAAAAACACAAAATAGCCCCTCCCAATGGGCATCTTCTTGGTTTTAGTAGGTTCTGGCAGTATTCCTGGAGTGAGCCCTTCGTAAAGTATCTCACAGCAGCAGGTGCCTTTAGATCAATCAGTGAGTTATTTAATATCCTTACTTGGAGTCGTTAAGTGCTTGTCACCACATGATCTTGTTCCACCCTGTTTGCAGTGTCTGTGCAGTGCTTACAGCCATGGAGCTGAGAGCTTCCTCCCTCCCAGTCACTCCCACCTGCTGCTACAGATTCCGTCAGGCCTGGCTAGGCTGTAAGAGAGGTTTTTACCAGAGGACAGCCTGGCAATTACCACTGGCCACACAGCACCTGTCATAATGATCCATAAGGAGAGAAACTGGGAAAAATCACTGCTTTCTGTTGTCACCAGAAAAATGGAATCGAGGTGCAGGATGCTTCCCTGGAGGGTGGGGCACCCCACATGTTTTGGGGGCTGTGGGTCCAGGAATTCTCTTCATCCTCACAGAGTACCACATTCAGCAGGAAACTCAAATGTGCTGGTTTAGGTGGTTTTGCACTGAAATCAAGTGCCCAACCACATGTGTTTTTATCTCAAATCCACCCATATTCACTCAGTAAGTCACCGGATAGGTCTCTGCTCAGTGTTCAGGTTTGGTGTTGCCTTTCCTAAGCATCACAAACACATTGTGCTGCCCTCAAGACCATTTAGGAGACTCTGAAGCATCACTTTTCATCCCATACATAGCATTAACATTAGAAATTAATGGTGACTTTAAAGCTTACGGGGCCACTCACACTGTGCAAGCAGGGAGTGAATCCCTGCAGAGCAGAGACAAGTTTAGTGCATCAACAGGCTGCCACTGCCATGAGCACAAACCCATGTGTGCTGGAGGACTAACAGATATTTCTGATGTATAATACGCACTAATTGCATTATGCTCTGATGGTGGCTAATGAAACAGGATACAATTCAGTGATGAATAGAGAGGGACCCCTGAGATTCAGCTACAGGGCTCCTCAAAATCCTCCTGTCCAGCTGATACTGAGATGTTGAGCTCAGAGCATGAGAAACTGTTAGTGGCAATTCAGATAAGTAATGATTTTTCCCTTTTATTTCTTCGAAAAGAAGCAGAGCTCACAGCAGTAGCCTGTGAAAATTTGCCTGCGTCTGGTTTGTTCTCAGCCAGCTTGGAATCACAGCCAAGCTTGATTTCTTGGGAATTGAGGAGACGTGACAACTGTCCAGAGCACTCCTGGGGTGGGTCGTACAGCGCTGTCTGACATTGCCATGTCAACATATGAAGAGCCAGGTTGCTGAGCCTGATGGTTTTTCCACAGGAGAAGAGCTCTGAAGTGAAATGTAGGTTTGTGAAGCTGCTTCTAATTGACTGACCCTGACAGTGTGTCCAGGTGTGTGAGGTCATTATGAAGGAAATGGGGATAATGGGCCTTGTGTCCCTGGCACTGCAGCTGGGATAATCTTCCTGATTTCATTAGGGAGAGCGAGTTCAAGTGTTGTCAGGAGCTTGGACAAAAGGGGAGGGGAGAGGAGGAACATCATGTCCAAGAATTACCCCATTTTTCTACGATTTTAAGATGAACAATAGATCTTCATCTTTTGGGTTTTTGGTTGGCTAGTTGAGATGCTGACCCTCCTCTTTGAACCCTCACCGTGCCTTTGCTGTCCAAAGCAAAAGCTAATTAGGTCTGGAGGGGAATGTTCCCTCTTCCAGTCCCTCCCTCAGCCCCCTTTGTGTTTAGCAGGGCACCAACAAGGCGTTTGTCAGAGCATTTAACCAGCACTGCAGTAACGACCTCCCCAGCCTGTCAGGCAGCACAGGGAACCAAACAGCTTCATTGACAAATAACATAAAACATTTTACAGAAAGACCCCAATCCTTTGTGACTGGAGAAAATGGTTCTTATTTCACGTTCCCTCTTACACTTGTATTAACCTAAATTCTGCTCTAATGCTGGGCTGTTTTCTGCCCAGATTTAATCAGAAACTTCTATGCAATTATTTTCCATGATTTTACAGCACTAATAAAATGTTTTATCCCTCTGCTGCTGCTGAAGGGACTGTGAGAGAGAAGTGAAGTGATTTGCCCTGGCAAAGCAGTAAGAGAGCTGTAGTCAGATATGGACCCCAGAAGTGAAATTACTTTATCCAGATTTAAGTATCAACATCTGAGTTACTTGTCTAGACTTGCTTTATAGTCAGAGGAGAGAAATTAGAATGATTCATTTCATCCTGAGCTAACAGGCTGCAGTAGGTCAGAGGAGTGCCTGGGAAGCATCTTTGGCTGATTTTTGAGGGATCTCGGGGTGATGGGCTCCCCAGGAGATGTCTCCAGTATTGACAAATAGGGCTGCATGAGATGAATCTGTCCAGGCTTCTCTTCTACCCAACACACAGGGTTTTGGGGTAGATCCACAGATTTTCTTGTCCAGGAAAGCTGAGGAAGGAAGAAAGATACGCCACAAAGATACTCTCAGTGCTGTTGCCTGTATATGAGTGTCCAGTTTGGGCTTTTGCTTCTCAGGGGGAACTGGACCACCCAACACTGTGTGTGCTGGTGGCAGTGGCTGAGGAATATCACCAAAAAATTAATCAGGGAGAAGTACTGCTGGCTCCCACGGTTGAGGTTGAGGGCATCTCCTCACCTCTTTCCTCATTTTCTGCATCCACAAACCCAATCTGTCCATGAAGCCCCAAATCCAGGCACCCTGCAGGGATTAACAAGCAGAAGGATGAAGCTCTCATCCACCACCCCAGTTGCCATGGTTTCTGCCAGAGCTGTCTTTTAGTACAATAGTCTGTAGGTATTTTGCATTTGCCTTTTTCTCTCGGGAACATGTTGCAAGTGGAGACTTTTCCTACACAAAATCAATGTTTTTATGTATTACCTAGCAAAATGATAGCGAGAAGGCATTAAAGGAAAATCAGGAGGTTTTGTTTGATTTTGATGAAATGATTAATCTGATTGACAAATAACAATCCCCAGTGTAAAGATAATTAATTTAGAAAGTTTAGAGGGAAAGAAGTCAGTGAAAATTATAACAATTCAGGGATACAACAAACAGCTTTAAATGGAGGGATGGGTCCTTGCATTACACAGCTTCTTAAAAATAACCCCCACTTTCCTCTTCCATATGAAGCTCACTTGAGCATTACAGTGCTTGGATTAGTTGATTTTATTCCTTTTTTGTCTTACAAAATTCTAAAAAGCTCTTAAAATACACTGAGCTGAAACGGTGAAGTGCTCACCAGAACCCAGGGTATGTTGTGTTTTTTCCCATCCATGTGGGAGGGATTTTACTCAGCGAAGCAAAGACACTGTTTGAATTCAAGGTGAGGCAGAAAAATAGGTTTAGGATTTATTTGAATTCCTTATTTACTTAGACAGAAAATTAAAAACAGTGCAGAGCCCACTACCACCTTGTGGAGCCAGAGATGGAATAACCAGGTTTTCCAGAGCAGTCGGCAGCAGTCCCAGCTCTCCAGGTGCATCAAGGGAAAACGACCTCCCCAGCCTGTCAGAGTTAAGCATTGCTTTTCCTTGGAATTACCTCCCTTAATGTCTTTTTCATGGCTCCAGAGTGGCAGTGCTGCAGCTCTGCATGTGTTGGGCTTGCTGAGTGCCCTCAGGTACAGGCAGCACTTGCCACTTCAGCACAGCCAGGGGGCACTTGTTGTCATGAGTTGTTTTGCTGTCCCCAGCCATGGGCTGGGTGCCACATGTCACCAAATGACACCGGGTCAGGTTGTTCTTTGCCCCATGCTGCTCTCTGGTTGTCTGTACTTGTGCAAGGCCTGTGCCAAGTTAGTGCAATTAATTATCAAATCACCACGGAATCTGGTGGTTTAAGATCATTTCCACAGCTCAAATTTTGCCAGAAGTGTGGAGCCTGGTGGAAGTTTTCCCTGGGCTGTCATTTGGGTCATGGGACAGGGCTCCCTCTACACCCATCACATAAGAATGACACTCCAGCATTTCTTGCTTATTTAATTTACCCCTCAAGCAGAACATAGTGAGTGCCATATTTTTGAATCACAGAGCTGAATCCATCATCATGTCCTCCAGTTAATTGGAGGGGCAAACCCAGTCTGTTCACCAAGCACTAGAGCCCTGACAGAGTGCTGACTCTAAGAATACAACTTTTAGGCTTCCCATATGTCTTCCAGAATAATTTTTTCTGATTCCATGACTTGGAACCCAGAACATTTTGAAATGTAAAAAGAATGGGCAATAGCTCAACAAAATGTAGGAATGTAGGAAGCTTATTGTAGGCAAGTATCCACATCACCAGCATCTCTAGGTGTCGGTTCTGATCACAGAATCATGGAATGGTTTGGTTTGGAAAGCCCATCCAATTTTCCCCCTGCCATGGGCAGGGACACCTCCCACTGTCCCAGGTTGCTCCAGCCTGGCCTTGGACACTCCCAAGGATGGGGCAGCCACAGCTTCTCTGGGCACCCTGTGCCAGGGTCTCCCCACCCTCAAATTCCTTCCTTATATTGAATCTAAATTTCCCCTCTTTCAGTTTGAAGCCCTTCCCCCTTGTCCTGTCCCTCCAGGCCCTTGTCCAAAGTCCCTCTCCAGCTCTCTTGGAGCCCCTTTCTAATGCCATGCAGAAATCAGAGCTTAAAAATTTATTATTAAAGCCATTGGCAACTAGTTGTGCAGCTGTAACAGGGCCTTAGCAGGGCAGTGAAGTGACTTAGCTGCAGGTTTTTCCCTGAACTGTGGTCAGAGCTGCAGCTGCTGCATCAGTTGGAAGAGAAGAGGAGAAAGGGGAGACAGATTATAAATGATGACAGATGAGATGGAGAGCAGATGTGATCAGTGCCACCATAAAGGACATCAGTAGAGCTGCTCGTTTTAACTGGCTCATTAGACATGCAGCCTCAGCATTGGCATGCAGAGGGGGGTTGAATATATTTAGTGTCTTGAGTTACTGTCCTCATAAAATCTGTTCTTTTTCTTCTGGACCATAAACTTCTGTATTCTGGGCCATTTTCACATCTAAATGGGAGAAAATCCTGTTGGAATAATCCATCCTGTGGCACTGAGAAGAGAGGAGTGAAGTTAATTGGGGGTGTTAACAGTACTGATCAAAGAAAGAAATGAGACTTAATTTCTTCCTGTTATTTCATTCCTCAAATCTTAAGACTGGCTTTCAGAGCAGACCCATCCTTTAGCAGTGCAAGAGAGAGTAGACCTGACTTTGTCCCGTCTTGCTTCTTACATGGTCATTGACTCCTGGTCAAAGCACTTCCAAATCACGTTCCCTGTTCTTCTCTGATCCCATGTATTTTAAATTGTGTCAGACTGAATGAGAACAGAAGATTTATCCCCACTGGTCTTTCGAGATCTGCTCTCTCTGTTAACTGGGGCGTCACTGGACACCTTCCTGAGAGATGTTGTTACTCATTTTACCCATCCAACATATTTATTAAATATGCCAGGAGTCTTTTCACACTGCTCTTGGACAAGGCTTCTTTTCTCTGAATATAAAGTAATCTGTTCCTGGCAACCAGCAGATTTCTGAAAAGCCTCATGAGCTGAACAGAGACATGGGAATTGTGTCTTTACTCTCAGGATCTGCTTTTTTAAATCTCATTAAGTCAGGGCCTGTAAGCCTTTGGAAATGCTTTTTTTTCTCTCTTTTATCCTTCCTCTTTTGTTCTGTATGTTTAAATCATTGTAAGTATCTTTTGTTACCTTAAATCTGGAGGATGCCATGAGAACCATCTGCTTTTCCTCTTTGCTGCTTCTCCTGGCAGCTCTGCTGCCGTTGTTTCATGGAGTGTAGAAGTTCTCCAGGATCAGCTCATGAGATGGACACAGCTCTCTTATCCTGGATAAACAACAGACAGACTCTCTCCCTGTGAAAAGCCAAGTATGGAAATACCATCTGATAAAATATGGATGCAGCCTAAACCTCCCCTGACACAACTTCATGCCATTCCTTCCAGTCCTGTCACTGTTCCATCACTTGGATACCAGTCTGACCCATGTGTACGTTGATACACGGATTGAGCCTTATCATCTGTACTATAAAAAGTAAGCTTAGATAATCATATAGCCCCCTTTAGCCTGGAAATAATCTTGTTTATTGCCCAGAGTGGTGGATTTCTAGTGGGCAGTTGAGGCCATGAGTAGTTCCTCTGGTTCTGGTGGCGGTGTGAGGGTGGCAGTGCAAGTAAGACAACTCCTGGGTGAAGAAAGCGAACAGCAGCCAGGCTGGCTTGGGATACTTGTCGTCACACTCATCAGGAAGTGTCTGCAGTTCCCTAGAGCAGCTGGAATTGGGAGCACACCACTGCTGTGTCCTCAGTTACTTCTGGGCAGGGTGGTGGTGTTTGATCAGATACTCCACAGCTTGTCTCACTGAAATGAAATCTGACCCAAGGGATGGAGAAGTTTTTCTTGGCTTTGAACTTGGCTGGCCCAGTTAGCTCAGCAAATTAAACCAGTGTTTAATTCCAAAGGAAAGGATATCATGTGCTGAAGAGCGTTCCCTGGTTTGTTTGAATTTTCTTTTATAATGTTAATTCCTTCCAAGTTAATTCGCAATTAGAACATCAGAGGGAAACTGTGTTACAACAGTCAATAAATCAGTTTTGGTGGTTAGCTGATTCTTCAAGAGGGGCTCATGGAGCTGAGCTTGGCCTTTCTGCAGCCAGGACGGACATCCCAACATCCTTCTGCAAGGGAGGAGGCTCCAGGCTTTGTCAGAGCAGACATGAAGTCTCTGCATTGGAGTTACAACATTCACTCTGCAGAGCTGAATAAGATAGGAATACCTGTCTTTTGGAAGACCAGATTCACTGAGCACAGTGTCAAATCTCTTGATTTTGGAATGGTTTCATGGGATTAACTGGAAGAAGGGAGATATGGGTATAAATCAGGGAATTTGGACTTTGGTGGGTTCAGAAGTGAACAGGACTGATTCTCATTTGGTTTTTTCCCTGTATTTTACTCTGGTGATGCAATGCCTTAACACTTGAGTAATATTATGCCCTTTCAAATCTCTTTTTCTTTACCTGAGGGGTAGAAGATTATAGACGAAGGACAGGTCTGGGAGCTTTCACTATTTTCTCATGTGTTTCTCTATTCTCCATCACTGCTCCTTGGTCACACCAGTATTTTGTTAGTGACACTTTGTCCCTTTCCATCTCTAACTCACAGGATGGGGGCACCTGAGGGGTGTGTTTGTGAGGTGTATAAGAGAGCAGATGTGTAGGGGTCACATCCAGCATCTATTTACAAGAGCATGGAATGAGAGGACAAGGGGGAATGACTTCAAAGTGGCAGAGAATAGGTCTAGGTGGGATATTGGGAAGGAATTCTCCCCTGTGATGGTGAGGAGGCCCTGGCACAGGGTGCCCAGAGAAGCTGTGGCTGCCCCATCCCTGGGAGTGTCCAAGGCCAGGCTGGAGCAGCCTGGGACAGTGGGAGGTGTCCCTGCCCATGGCAGGGGGTGGAACAGGATGGGCTTTAAGGTTCCTTCCAACCCAAACCATTCCATGACTCTGTGATCTCCCCTTGTGCCCATGTACAGCTTTCACTTACATTTGCCTTCCCTGGAGCTGCTGTAGGTGTGCACTGGGTCGTGCTGTGCAGGGGGTTGGAAGGATGAAGACTCATCTTTGTCTTTTTTAGACACTCACACGTATATTTTTATATATATATATATACACACACATATGTGCCCATTCAGGCAGACAGCCCTGGCCATTCCAGGAGTCTGTACAGGCATTTGGAGCAGACAAAGGCTGCAGGAACTGAGCTGGCATGGCTATTAATTTTTCAAAAAAAAAGAACTCATACATTAAAAATAGAAAAATCTCTGATGATAAACTCTGCAGTGGTAAAATTCAAAGCAAATCATTTCACTGAGCTCCTTGATGTAGAAATCATTACTGCCACTCTCCTGTATTATAAAAAAAAAAAAAAGCCTGTGCTGTTGCAGTCTGGTTTAGTTCCCAATTAACATTGACAGAACAAGTGACTGCAAGTGTTTATCAAGCAGCCAAAGCCAAGGTCTGGGAAGCTTTGCAGGGGTAATGCATTACTCATGAATACTGTACTTTATTCTGGAGTAGTTCGTACATGCCTTATTCATAACACCAAAGTCATGACTGTAATTAAATTTAGGTAAATACCTTCCAACTGCAGCTGAAAAGCAATTTAGGAGCTCACTGTAGAACCTGGGCTGATGTGTCAGGAGAGAGCTGCACCTCAGCTCTTGCTGTGAAGAACAGGCACTTTAGAAGCTTCTGGATCTTCAGTTCATGCATAGAATTAATGCAGTTACAGCTCCATTCAGAGTCTTCCCAGAAGTTATCAAGGAGTTTTCCACCTACAAGCAAACAACTGTTGTTATTTGCACTCCTGTGATGTGAAACATGAAGCAGAGAGGGGGCTGAAGGGTCCCTGTGTGCAGCCACTCCCAGTCTGGAGCAGAAAGATGTGGTTCCTCATCACCAGCCTGATCTCCCCAAAAAGGGAAGGAGCTGATGGCTGTGAATTGTGGGATCATAGAACCTTAGAATGGCCTGGGTGGGAAGGGACCTCAATGCCCATCCCATCCCACCCCCTGCCATGGGCAGGGACCCCTCCCACTGTCCCAGGTGGCTCCACCCTGCCCTTGGACACTCCCAGGGATGGGGCAGCCACAGCTTCTCTGGGCCCCCTGTGCCAGGGCCTCCTCCCCCTCAGCCAACAATTCCTTCCCAATATCCCACCTAGACCTCCTCTCTGCCTGTTTGAAGCCCTTTCCCCTTGGCCTGTCCCTCCAGGCCCTTGTCCAAAGCCCCTCTCCAGTTCTTCTGCCCAGTTGTCAGCCACCTGCAAGTTCTTGACCTTGCCTGCCAACCTTTGCATGGAGGTGAACATACTGGCCCTTCTCCAAATCACAAGTGCAGCATCATGAATCTGATGATTTATTGCAAGATATATATAAACAGCAATTGCAGTTTTCATCATCTCTCTGACTAGGGCCAAATAAAACCCAGCAATTGACTTCCAGTTTTATCTGACAACACTCAAGCTGTGTTTCATAGTCATTTGTTTCCTTCTGATCCATTCCAGGCATTCCTGGAAGTTAAATCAGTGATAGTGAGCAAATGCATTTATCTGTCTCCTCCAAAAGGCTGTGACCTGATGTTCTGCTCCCATCCCAAAGAGGAGAAGAGCTAAAGGAGAGCAAGACAAGAAGCTGTGGTTAACTCAAGGTGCTACAACCACTTCCAAAGCCCTTCTGTTGTCCCAGCTTTTTGTGTTGTGGCCCTTCTGTTGGTGCTATTTGGAGAATTCCCACAGCACAGACGCGTGGGATTGGAGGCACTGCCCTGTGCACAGAGGCATCCTCACAGATTTGGAGCTTCAGCTGAGGTATCAAAGCTGTGATGGGCAGAGTCACCATCTGGAGAGGCTTCTCCCTCTCCAGTGATGGGAAGTGTGGAGCGATGGGATCCCAGCACGGGCCCTGTGCCAGGCCAAAGTGTGGAAAGCAGCTTGACAGGCAGAAAAAGGGGGTTCCTTAACTTACTTTTTATGCTCAGGTCACCCTAAGAGTGGAGGAATTGTCAACAAAAACATTTCAGACAACAGTTATTTGAGTTGATGGTGCCTCTGTAAATTGAGTTGCATTCTGGAATGAGGCACAACAGGATTCCTCAGCAGTGCAGGAGTTTATTACCCATAAAAGGGATGTGGTGCTGTTTCCCATGTCCAAACGGTGATTTGTTTTCCATCCCCCTCCCCCAGTCAGCACAACCATATCCTGCCAGCACCATGAGGGCTGCCAGAGCATCACCAGGCTCCACTTGCACAAATCCAAGTATTCCTGGTCCTAAAGGAGGTTCATTGGCAGGGCTTGGGGGGGACCTTACCAGACACCTGGCCAGGGCATTATTACAAGTTATTCCCCTCTATTCTGAGTTTATTTTGAGATGGGCAATCGCTCACCCTGGATGTGGATGAGCTGATGAACCCCCACTGTTGTGAAAGCTTCTGTTCTGTGTAATATTTACTTGATGTTTGGCCATCCCAAGTATTTCTTTGCTTTACCAAACAGGGATGAGCTAATAATGTTCCCTGTCCTTAAAAGCCCTTTTAAAGCCACGCTTGATCTCATATTTTATTTTCCTTGGCTGAAAAGGGTTTGATTGCTTTTATGGAGTTACATTTTTATGTAGTTCCAGAAATGAAGTGGGTTAAAAGGACTCCCTTGGGAGCAGCCAGGGGCTTAAGGAGGAATATAGTTTTGTTGGGAAAACTGTGGAAACAGCAGACATAGACCACTGAGGACCCAGAGTGGAGCCTTGGTGGCTCCTGCCCTGCTTACTGCACCTCCTGCAGGGTCAGGTATTTGCTAATTTGCCCAGAATTTGTATTAAAACTTCACATTTTTGCACCCTGTGTGTTTTGTGTGTCTGTGGAGAATCAGCTTCTTGCATCTTTGAGATGATTCAGCTGTGTTGGACTTTCAGGGTTACAAGGCAATGTTGAGAAATGTCAATAAAAATGACCTTTAGGGATGGAAGTTGTTGTCTGGTTTATTATATTTTGCCTTAAACAGGGCTTGGTGTGTAACTCAGTTAATTTGCTTTGGTTGTCAACCTGGTAGGTCATGGCCAGAAGCATCTTTATTACTGGAAAAGCTGGAGAATGTTTTTAGAAGGAGTTTTACAAGGAAATAAAGTGGCTTCACTCTGCAGAACTGGCACGGGGTGGAGACTGCAGGTGTCATTTTAAGGACATTCTTTTCAAAGTGCAGATATTTTAAACATGCCGTTTTCTAGTGACTTCAGGACTGGTGACATGCTTCACAGGTGTGGTTCTTGTCTATAAAATGGTTATAAAAGTAACCCTTCAGCTTTCATGGAATTGTACCTCTAGTGTTTCCAAATTTACAGCTGCTTATAGAAAATACCTTGTGTTTTTTTGGGGGGTTTTGAGCCATCAATGCTCCCAATCAGTTGGTGTTTTACAAGTAGGAATTCATCCAGCTCTATTTCTCAAAGCTGGGTGAGACTGAATGATTAGTAGGAGCAAAAATTGTCCTTTAGAAGTTCTTGTGTAGGAAGAAATAACTAACATACTCTTTCTTCTGCTTTTAGGAGTGGCCACACACTACTTGCCTTCTGGTTTTCCCGACAAGAAGGAAAATTAAATCGACAGCAAACTATTGAACTGGGACATCACATTCTCAAAGCACATATTTTTAAGGTAACAAAAAATTCAAAGGAAGACTTTAACACCAACCTCATCCCCAGCACTGACAGGGCTCAGTCATGTCTTGTCGTGGGGTTGGTGTAAGAAGTGTGATTGCCTGAGGCTGCTGGAGCGTGTAGAAGTTTAGAAAATTGGCAATGGTAGCTAAGAAATCCTTGAAATTAAACCCTCCTTCAGACTGTAAATTCAGCAGATAGTCTCCTTCCCCAGAATTGCTCTCTACCCTAAGAGGTTTTTTTCCCCTGTAAGATGAATTCCTGTAACAGCATCTAGAAAAAAGAAATCTTTTAAAGGCGGTTTTGACGAATCCAACGCAAAATTTAGGTTGTAAGGGAAAATTTGATGGTTGTTAAAATTGGCTGGTTGCTCCATCTTACTCTGCACACAGACATTTAAGACCTGGGTAATTGAAAGGCAAACTCAGGTTTCAGCATCAATGTGACCTATAAATTAAATATAATTCTTCTTGCTGGCCCAGGTAACAAAGGATTGGAAGTTCGAGGATGGATTTGTAAGGTCAGAGGAAAAACAGAACTTTCTTACAACTCCTTGAGTCTGTGGGTGCCTAACGCTGGTAAAAATGAGGCTGTGTTTTCATCTGGTCTATATATGAATTTATAGCTTCATCACTCCTGTTAGTATTCCTACAGCAAACAGAGGGTTTGTGCCTCTTGTCAGTCCTGTTGGATTTATTTATTCAGATCCATGTGCCAGATTCCCCATCAGATGTAGCAGCAAAGTCTTCTTCTTTGGGAAGGTGATGACCAGATCCAAAGGGAAGAACCCAGGATTGACTCTTTACCCCTCAGGGTATCATTTCACATTTTAAGTTACATTCCCAAGGCCAAATTCAACCCTGAGTTTACTCAGCTGCCATTTACATCTGATTCTGCTTCCGAACCTTCTTCATTTCACATGTCCATGGTGGAAACCAATAACAGGGATTCAGGCTCCAAGCAAATGACAGTTTTCATTAAGTGCACAAGCTGCCTGTAGGTTCCAGGTTTAATTGAGCAATATTTGCAATAGTAGAAAAAGCCAATTAACATCTGAGAAATGTCAGTCCAGCCTTCTGTTCCTCATCACTCAGCAAAATCCTTGGGTTTCCAACACTGCAGGAAGAGCGGTGACAGATAAACCACAACAGAACGTCGTTTAGAAGTACCACAAAGTTTTGAAAGAGTTTGAATTAGCTGGATTACAAACTGTACCTTTGTCTTTTGCTTTTCCTCGGGTAGATTTATTTTTATTCTTTATTTAACAAGTGTTTACTGAGGATTTGTGAGTGTTTACTGAGCAAAACAAGAGCTGCATTAATTTCTGAAGGAGGCATTAGGCTGGAATATTGCAGGCCATGTTTAAGATCTCAAGTGTTCTTTAAAGAAAATATTTCAGAGAGTACATGCACAGACTCTTTGCCTGTTGTCACTGACTTTCTTTGTTTCTAAAACAGCATTTTTTCCATTCGGGCTTTTCTTTCTGGCTGATCTTTTGCTGAAACATTACCAGTGTGGCCGTGACTCTGCTGCCAAGCAGGGAGCGTGTCAGGTCATCAGTTCAGGGTGTTTTTCCTCAAGTTCCCATGTCATAGCAGCAGCTCTCTGCAGACACAAAGATGCTAATTTTGAAGGTATTTATGGAGGCTTGATCCCATTGTAATTCCTTTTTATTTACCCATATAGGAAGCCAGGAGAGGATTAGAACAGGGCTACAGCATTTTGTGTTTTTTCTTGAAAGGATAAATGTCACCTTCTATGTTTTGCACTAATATCTGTGTATATATATATTCTAACGCACCAGTTGATATTTTTATAGCATCTGTGATTATCTTCAGAGGGCTATTCTCGAAATATCTACCCTTTCCCTTGGTCCTAATGGTGACTCAAACAGCCTATTTATGGGCTTGATAGTAGTATAACTATTTTTAAATTATTTTAACCATTTATTATAAAATTGTTTTCCATTTCCCAATTAGACCATCCTGAGCTCATGAAATTTAATATTGACCTTTAATGTCCTGAGTTGTGTCAGTTCAGAAGCAGCATTTAGTGGTGGCTCAGATTCCTGAGCTCTCTTTTCCCTCTTAACACAGGCAGATCTTTTCCTCAGTATAGCTGCTTGAATTTTAAGGAAACAAGCACATGGAGCTGTTATTTATAAGAGCTTGTCTAATCTGTTGCTTCTTTTGGTGATAAAACTGTTTCAAGTGACAAATCTGCTGATGGCTGGGGTGATGCTGCAGAGTATCTTTCACACGTAGGAATTACAGGTCTGCAGCCAAACTGGGATGATGATTCCTGCCCATCTTCCTTAAGAGGAAGCAAATCCCACCTTTTGTGCTGCTGGTTTTGTTCCCACCAGCCACCACAACCTGGAATGGTGATCCTGCTGTTCTGCAGGGATGGAAGTGACCACCCGGCGTGTGAGGAAGTGGAAATCAGAGTTTGCATTTCAAAACAGAATTAAAGCTGTCTGTAAGGTTTCCATGGAAACATCAGGTTTTAATGGGAAATGGATCAGAACAGCAACACTGAAGTTGTACCCACATCACACAGCAAACACAGCACGAAGCCAAGCTCCTTCCTGGAGTTGCAGTCCCATCCCTCTCCTCTTCCATCCAGATGTTCACTCCCATCTTTTGGCTGTGGAGTAATTATGGCTCCTTCCATAGCTGGGAGAAACCTGCTTAAGAGTTCTGGGCTCTGCCAAATAGTAATGCTGGAAAATATTTCATATTTGGGAAAATATCAGACTTTCTATATATCATGTACAACCTGATCCCGGATACCATAGGAGAGGTTGGAGTTGGAACAGGGAAATACTGCTCCAGCCTGTGCCTTAGAGTGCCTTCATTTATCTTACTGTGAACAGACATTGTCTTCTGGTTTAACTGTGTGAACAATAAGGAAATTTGTAAATCAGTCCTGCCAAAATAACTTACTTTACTAAAAAGCAGCAATCTCTGCTCCTTAGCATGACATTTGAGGGGGAATGGTGAATGAATTCTGGATGCTCACAGTTCAATCCTGCCTTTCCTAAACTTGGAGATCGCTACACAAGCTTTACAAGCTGTTTCCTATAAGCTTATTAATTGACTGGACGGGTCAGAGGTGGCAAAATTGTTGCATTATCCTGTGTGTAACCATTGTTGTCCTGAAACTCTTTCAAGTCCAAAGGCCCAGGAGGATAATTGAGCAGATTTGTGAGCATGGATCTAAGTCATCTTCTCTTTTATAGGGGCTGAGTAAAAAAGTTGGGGTATCTTCCTCCATTCTCCAAGGGCTTTGGATCTCCTACAGTACTGAAGGTCTTTCCATGGCTTTGGCATCTCTGAGAAATCTCTACACCCCAAATATAAAGGTACTGGAGGAGGAGGAGCAGAGATGGGGGGATTCAGGGCTCACACCAGAAGCTCCAGTGATGAGTGTTCACTGGAGCTGCCTGTCCATGGCAGTGTCCTGCCCAGGCTGAGCAGTTTGCTGGGTGTTTGTCCCAAGCTGAGGAGGGGCCATGAGTCCAGCTGGGATGTTTTACCATCTGGGATGGTCCCTCTCAACTGCTGCTTTGCCCAGGGATCTCCTTTTAATTGTAACAGGTGGATAGTGAGGTTATGCCTTTGCAAAATGGTTCTCTGGGGGTCTTGCACCCCAGAGATGTGGGATGAGACAAATGTTGTTGGAATTTGACATAAAGGTTTAGACAGGCACTAACTTGGATGTGAGACCAGACCCCATGTGCAGATTCGGGCACTTTTGCTTTGTAAGGATGAATGTGCTGATTAAAGTGAGCCCATCTCTGCAGCAGGAAGGCTTTCAGACAGGGATAGTTTTGGAGTTGTTCCTCATATGGAAAGATGTTTGTCCCAGCTCTTTCCCACCCAGGTGAGATGATTCCAGTGTCTATCCCCATTTCCCTCCTTGCCACTCTTTTCCACAGCTGTTGAATGCAGAGGGAGCTGTGCAGGGATAACCAAAGCCAGCCCTGGAAAGGATCCCGTGAAGGAAGGAGACTGAGTCCAGTTCTCTGCAGCTGTGTGTTTTCATTCCCCATCCTGGGGTGAGATGCCATTTCCCCAGCTGCTGGAGCAGGGCTGGAGTGACCTTTCTCCTAAACAAAGGGAGGCTGCACCCTTCAAACCACTTACCAACCACTCAGGGAAAGAGAAAGATGCTCCACCTACCTAAAATGAGACAATCCACTGGGCAAGTGGTTTTACCCAGCATTTTATGTCCTTTGCTGTTGGTTTGGAGATGTGCTGAGGGCCCTGGTTTAGGTTCTGTTGTCACCCTGACGATCCTGTCTGTCCATAAGGCTCAGCCCACTCTCCTCTCCTGTGCAGGTCAGTCGGCTGCTGATTTTGGGAGGTGCAAACGTGAATTACCGGACAGAGGTCCTGAACAACGCCCCCGTTCTGTGTGTCCAGTCTCATCTGGGCTATGCAGAGATGGTGGCTTTGCTCTTGGAGTTTGGGGCCAACGTCGACGCCGCCTCAGAAAGTGGCCTGACCCCTCTTGGCTACGCGGCTGCTGCCGGATTTCTGAGCATTGTGGTGCTGCTGTGCAAGAAAAGGGCCAAGGTAAAGTGACCACATCCCTCTGAAAGCTGATTTTAATTGTTCCATGTCTCTGCAAGGCAAGGCAAGAGCTGCAGGCACTCCCTAGTGAGCATCCTCCAGCAGATGAAGCCAGGATGCTCCTTTTTTTGTTGGCTTTTCTGCTAAAATGGGGTAGTTTTAAAAATCCCATGTTGAAAACAAAGCTAAGGAACTCCCGAGAGTCAGTAATTAGTGTCTGGAATTCAGGTCTGAGGTAGGAGCTGCCTGATGATTCTGCACTGGTGACCTACACAAGGATGTCCTGGAGAAATCCTGGAACCTCAGGAGGTTAAAATGGCAACACTTTTCCAGCACAAACGTTCTTTAAATATGTCCTTGAGACACATTTTCCAAAAACTTCCATCAGACTTGTCCTAGAAAAATCCCTTTTGTTTATCTTTGTGGTGAATGTTTGGAGTTTTAATTGTATATAATGAGTCAAGTTGAAATACTTTGCTGAAGAAGAAAATTGTGCTGATTTTTGAAGTGGAACCTCCTGGAAACAATTTGTGGTTTCTCTATATGTTTAGTTTCAGTTCAAAAGGCAAAACATGGGTTTGTGTAGCTTTGGTACGAAAGTCAGGATGACTGAGGGACTGTTTAGATCTTGCTGGGTTGTGTTGTCTATAATAATGCAAGCACAGTTGGAAGGAAAAAAGAACTTTGCTTTTGTTGGGATATTTTGAGAGAATTTGGTTATAGAAGTGCTGCCACTTACAGTTTTCCTTGAGTATCCCAGCAGTATTGAGGAAATACCCCTAAAGCAGCTGGATCTATTTTAAAGATTGAGATATTTGCAGAAAACTTGAAACATTGACTGTTGCAGGAATTAGAGAAAGGAGAAATATAAATATGAATAGGTTATAATATAAGAAAGAAATATTTCTCATATGTAATATATAACTGTAATTTGGTGGTGAGGCCCTGGCACAGGGTGCCCAGAGAAGCTGTGGCTGCCCCATCCCTGGGAGTGTCCAAGGCCAGGCTGGAGCTCTGGGACAGTGGGAGGGGTCCCTGCCCAGGGCAGGGGGTGGCACTGGATGGGTTTTAAAGTCCCTTCCCACCCAAACCAATCTGTGATTCTGTGAATTAATATTACTAAAATATATTAAAATAATAATATTTTCTTGGTTTCATGAGGAATAATACATTGCAGAGCTCTGAAGGGGTTAACCAGCAGGAGGAAGATAATTGATCTGCCTTTCCTGTGGTTCTCCAAGTTCCTGGTATTGAGATAGGACCTGAAAGTCCCAATTGATGCATTTAGGCATCGAGTGGAAACCATGCCCTGAAATACAACCAAATTAAGTCCCAGGCCTGCCAAGCACTGCCTCTGTTTCCTACTGACTGTGCCTGCACTGGCTTCACGTTACAGCGTCCGACTGCAGGCTGAGGCACTTCTCTGTCTCTCAAAAGAAATGGTATCTGGAAAACAAGCTGCTTTTCCTTTTGTGGATTTGGCTAAAGGAGATGATACCAGTGTGTGTGATTTCAATCCACAAGAAAATTCGATTGCTGGATGTCAGGACTCAAAAGGAAAGTGCTTTTGCAGTCCCTGAGTCTGAAGAAAACTGAAGACAGCTAAAAAATGATAACTTTCCCCAAAGCAAACACTTGTGGCCAAGAGGATGCCGGAGCCTGGGGCATTGCCTTGGGAATTTCTGGTTGTTGTCTGGTCATGGAAGGGACAGTTTACCAGAAAAATGCACATTTTGCACACGTGGCATTATTCTGAAACAGGGGCTGGAAACTCTGAAGAAGAAAAGACCTTTTGTCCATGATCTGGTTTGACTGTATTTTTATCATCTCTGCTCCAGGTGGATCATCTGGACAAAAATGGTCAGTGTGCCCTGGTTCATGCTGCTCTCAGAGGACACCTGGAGGTGGTGAAATTCTTGATCCAGTGCGACTGGAGCATGGCTGGGCAGCAGCAGGGAGTGTTCAAGAAGAGCCACGCCATCCAACAGGCCCTGATTGCTGCTGCCAGCATGGGCTACACTGAGGTAGGACCTGCACAGCCTCTGTGGGGAGGAAAATCAAGGGCTGTCTCTTTCCTGGCTGAAATGTTGGCCAAAGAGTGTCTGGAGGTGGAGACAGCACCTCCAATTTGCTCTTCCTTCCTGTCCCATCCC